>APFE031702645.1:56015-66024 GCA_000404065.3 Pinus taeda
ACAAGCTTTTATAGAGGAAAAGGAAGAGATAAGGTCAATCCCCCACAATAATGGATTTGGCTTCATCACTTGGAAACTTCCATGGAATGGTGGCAAACTACTTTCCATCTAAGGAGATTAGAAGCCAAACCATCCTCACTTAACTTGGAGTCAGTTTGGTGAATGAGTTGGACAGAACCTTCGGAGGTTTGATTAGTTCAAAACTTTTCCCAAAATGGTTGGCACGATTGCGACTCTGGGACAGAGCGCTAATGGCGCGCCCTTTCAATAGGATTTTCCCCATTGGCGCGGGCATAACTCAGGGCACCAACGCTAATACAAAAAGAGTTGTTTTTAAGGGCAATGAGCAGGAGATGTCTTAAGGGCATATGAAGCTCATGTTTAGAGGTGAATAATGCAAGTGGTTTCAAGTCTTGTCACTTCTCACAAGTCCCGGAATGGGTCCTCCAAGATGCGGGATAGGGGTAATAGGGATGGTGACAAATGGTGACAAATTACTGTGTAACACCTTGCTTCTCTCAGTTTGGTTTCTACTCGTTCTGATCCCCCATTGCACACTGTTGCTACCGTTGGTCCCTCTGCACAAGGGGGCATTGATCCTCTAGCTTGTAACCCTCGCTCGGCCGAGGGGCATGGGCAGATCATCGGTGCCGTTGATCATTTTACAAAATGGGTTGAGATGACGCCTACACGCTCTAGGCTAGTCACACAGCAGCGCAATAGGGTAAGTCCCGAAATGGGCTTGACTTGAACAGGTACCATGCGTGCACTCTCTTTTTTGTATATACGTGTGCTTTTAGCAAGTGTGTTGTGTGTGCATGTTTTCATGTTTTTATCTTGGTGTGTCGGCGTGATTGTCACTTATTGTGTCTTTTTTCTTCTTGGACAGATTTCTGGATCGCCTTATGTTGGTTTCGCTGATGGTGCCTCCCGCAGTACACGCAACTTGTCATCTGCGGCATGGGTGATCTATGATCCTCATGGTGAGTTAGTAGACATTCAAGGGGTTTGTCTAGGTTGTACAACAAACAATGTCGCTGAATATAGTGCTGTGATCGAATTATTAGCTAAGGCGATTAACCTCGGCATTCGAACATTGGTTGTGAACTTGGACTCTCAGCATATTCCAAGACGACTTAATACGTTAACCAATGCATTAGCTAATTATGTGTTGGACAGGCATTTGCATAACATGTAATTCAACATAACACAAGAAGCATAAAGTACAATAAACCATAAAACATATGTATATATATTTATGTGTGTGTCCAAAATGTTTGCACCCCATGCATCATCAAAAAATAATACATGTTTGTCTGAATACATCCGGAGACAACATGTCCCTCAAAAAATATGCATAGAAAAGAAAAGCCTAGATATCTAGTCTTAGTGGTGCTCATGGTAGCACGTCACCGCTTGCACTAAACGTCTCAAGAGATGATGGATGTGAGTTGGCACCCCCACTGTGTGCCTCTGGTACACTAGCGGAACATCCGCTAGCCGAGCGTAATCTAGAATCCCTCGAGTGATAGCCTTGAGGTTCTGAATGAGCTCTCCTCTGTCATCGCCCTCCTCCTAAGGATTTGATGCTACTGTTGTTGCTACTGGGTCTCTCCTCACAATGGGAGACATGCTAGTTGGACGCTCTAAGCCAACATCTGCATATGCATATAAAGGTCATTAGGATAAGCACGTACTAACTAAAAAGAAAATCATAAAAACACAAAAATTAAAAAATGAGATCATACCAATCTCCTCATCCCAGTCCTCTCCCTCCGGCAAAGGGAGGTCAGGGTCTCCGGTGAAGTTTGTCCCTGCATACGGCTAGTCCTCCACCACAATCAATTGGCGACGAAGCCACCCGAAAAAATCAGGTATGAAAGACATCTACTGACCACCACCACCCCTTGGCATCAGTGCCACCCATCGAGCCATCCTTGGCTCTCAAGGTGCTGGGTCAGGAATAAAGGCCCCTTGGCCCTGGAAGCTTGGCACACGTTCCAAGAAGAACGTCACCAAGATGGAGCCATATCCACACTGCTGCAGCTTGCCCTGCTTGGCCTTGGTTAGTTGCCTCTTCATATTGGTCGTCACTGCTGACGCCCAATTGAAGACTATCAGACTAAGGCACTCTGTCGCCAAGATCAGATGGTTCTTCGTAGCTTCGTGGGGCACCTGTGCCCCCGTAGCTCTTGTGATGGTAAACAACAATGCTCTTAGTGTCAGATCCGGGACAGTAGGGATATCCACCTTCGAGCTGCCCGACCCATATCTTGCATCTGGGCAAACTCGGGCCTTCACCTCATCCATCTTCTCTCCAGATGGCCTGCTACCGGTCAGTCAAGGTACTGACCCCCGTCACGACAATCTAGTAAGGAAGTAGACATCAGATACATCTAACTCCAATACTTGATCGTGTATTCGGAACACCTGTTCCTGTACATCCCACAAGTTGATCAAATACTGTAAGAGCTCTGGCTGAGCTCGTAAATAGGACAGCAGGAAATATTTCTTGAGCCCACATGCTCTGAGAGCCTCCATGCAGTCCTCATCTACTAAGGCCAGTGTGTCCACTTGGTCATGTTCTCGTTCTTTCCACACAATCACCATTTTCACGTATTTCCTTGCAAACACAAGCCCAAAACAAGGAATTAGATCCTTGTATAACTTGAAAATGTAGGAAAATTGGTTTAAATTTGTTAAAAATTCACCAAAAAACCTATGCCGCCGCTGGCACGACTGTTTCTAAAACACTGGCGCCCATGGGCGCATGCCCTTTGGGAAAGTTGCCCCATTGGCGTGGGTCCTCCCTATAGGGGATGAAAAAACAATTTAAAACAAATTTTGAAATCCTCCCTATAGGAGATGAAAAAAAAAATTAAAACAAATTTCAAACGGATAGAAATGGAGTAAAGGACGAGACCTCTTACCTGACACTGACGGCACTCCGAATGGTCAACTGAATTTGTCGCAATCACCGATTGAAGATCGCACACCAAAAGCCCTAATGTCGCTCTCCAAAGGTAAAAAGTGAAAAGTAAATTTTTGTTTTACCATTTTCACCATTTTATAAAATTTTGACCCTCAAATAGGTTTTAAAAGTCATTTTATGAATATTTGTGTCGAAAATGGATTTTATGCCAGTTTCTTATGCAGCGACAAGTGTTTGTGCAACTTAGGTGGTGAAACGAGTTGTATTTTATACTTTTTCGGACTCGGTAAATACACAAAAAAGTCACTTTGGAGTCATATTTTTGCTCTTTTTTGACTCTCTAAACGTGAAAAGAATGCTGAGTTGGTCCTCTTGACTCGTTAAATGGAAATGAGAGGTGGTCGTCTTTAAACCCTTTTCTGACCGTATAAAAAAAGAAAAGATTGTCGGACCTTTGTCGTTTCCGGTTCGTTAACGGTCACGAAGCGACGTGGTTTCGATCGCTTTTTTACTTTTTCAGATCATGATCACTATTTATGAAAAGTACTCCTCGATCGTAATGATCGAGCGGTTCTTTCGAGCATTGTTTTATACTTTTTTGGGCTCGAGAGACACAACTTTATGAAAAAGGACACCCCTGGAGTTTACTTTTCCGCTGTCTTTTCAAACTCTCTAAACATGAAAAGGCGCAGAGTTCTTCCTTTGTCAGACTCGTTAAAACTGAATGACATCAGATTCCGTCGCAATGATGCCTCTCATGCATATGCTATCCCCGTCAAGCTTGTCATCCAAAAATAACCGGGGTACTTGCCAGAAATGGTGGGGAATAAAGGAACCACAATTATCGTCGTGTCGGTAGTATGTCTCTCTTGAACATGGCACTTGTCTGCATTCGTGTCTCGGTGGGGAAATCTCATCTTGTTTTCACACTTGCCTCCATGGGTTTGGGTTATCCTGTTTGACCTCTCATCTACTCATCACCCTGTCACCATGACCCCTGATCATTTGATGTCAAATACTGCCAAGTCCACTGTCGTGCCACCGAAATGTTCAAGAGAAGTTGACCTCTGCGGAATACTCAACCTCCCTCTGATACCTCGCACAAAACATTTTATCCTTCTCTGTCTCGAGTCGATGATGTGGGAAACATTATGGCCCACCTTGGATCAAGGTCACTTCCTATCGACTTCAGCTCATTATCCAGGAAGATTGAATTAGAGACTCCCTTCATGTACCTTGGAGCCTGCATGCCTCAATGGCAGGTTCTTCATGTTTGACATGAGGTTTTCATCATTGGCCTCCGATCGGATGATTCTACGGGTGTTCGACACTGGCTCACTGATTCGCACATCGTGGATTGTACCTATAGTACCTTGAGGACCATTGTCATTATTGGTGGTACCTCTCGCGTCTGTTAAGAGTTTTCATCATTGACTAGTAATCAAACGATGTTCCTACATGTTCAAATTCGACTCCCATATTCGCATGTTTGAACTTGTACTTTGTTCGGGTCGCGATGCAGCGCAAGACCCTAGATTTTGTCTGTTAAGATCCAGGTTGCATTTTGTGGATTATTATAATCATTACGTGACTTCATTCACTGGATGGCTGCGACCATGCTTGAGTCTATTCATCAATCCTCGCTGGATGGCTGCGTCCATACCTTGGATCCAGATTTTTATGTACTCTGCTATGGATGGCTGCGCCCATACCACATACATCATGTACTTGAGATATCAGTTGTACTCCGTTCAGGTTCTCCGGCAGCTGTGTTTTCAGTCGACCATGTTCTTGTAAAGCATTTCACCCCTCTCTTGGGCCTCATGCTTTAGGGGGCATCTGTTACACAGTATTTTGTCACCGTCCCTATTACCCCTTCTCCCGCATATTGGAGGACCTATTCCAGGCCCTGTGAGAAGTGACATAACCTGAAAACACCTGCATTGTATCCCCTTGAGTATGTACTTCATATGCCCTGAAGACACCTTCTGCAAAATACCCATAAAAATAACCCTTTTTCCATTGGCGTTGTTCCTCAGTGTATCACGCGCGCCAATGGGGGAAATCCTCCAAAGAGGGCGTGCCATCTGGTGCTCTATCTCAGAGTCGCACTAGCGCCAATCCAGTTGGGTAAATTTTTTAACAAACCAACTTGCGAAGGTTCTTCCTAACCTATTCATGAACTGATTCCAGTTTGAGTTAGTTTAGTTGGGCTTCGAATCTCCATGGAAGGGAAGTAGTTCTCCACCTCTCATGGAAGCTTCCTAATGATAAGGACAATCCCATGAATCTTGTGGATGATCCTATCTCCTTCTCCTCTCTTTATATAAGCTTGTCCCTTTGCCTTTGACAAGCTAGTTAGTAATTCTACTCTTCAAGCTCCAAATTCAAGTCCCAAAGTCTGAGAATTGCTAAGCTCATGCTACAAGAGGCCTTGTTCATCCCCATAAGGCTATATCTTTAATGAGGAGATCTTTGTCCAAGTAACCAAGGAGGGAGAGGCTTGTTCCCCATTCCCAACAAGCTTTGCAAGGCATGTGTTGCTGATCACCCAGCCAAAGGAGGATTTGATGTCAGAACTTGGTTGTATTCTTCTTTGTTATCAATAATAATAGACGACTATCATTATGGTTCAACTCTTATTTTCTTTATCATGATGTTTGAGTTGTATCCTTTATGACTGATACATAGTTGCATTTCTTGGATTTTATGCTTGTATTTGTGTTGTTCTTTGCATGTGCAGGTGTCTGTTCACGAGGATCGTGAGGATTGTGACCAGCTGAAGCGAAAGAATGGGAGCGACAACTGTTCTACAAATACTAGCATCGGATTCGAGGTAGGCCCTCATCATCGGTCTTTACTTTGCAATTAGGAACCTGCGTGTTAGCGTTGTTTGATTGTTGCTAGACCCCGTTTAGGCTAGTGGGATCACCTCTGTCTGCAGAGGGGATTTACCTACACAACAAAGGCAAACACCCAAAGGGTAAATATCAAAGCCAGTCAAACAAGACTCCAACACACTCAAGTAGTCAAAAAAAGGTACCCAGAACAAAAACCAAGCTCAGGAGGTGGAAAACCAAGAAAACTTCAAAAGTTCCCAGGCCTGGCGCGACTGTCAGGCTGCAACTAGCGCCTTTTGAGGATTGGCGCGGGTTGTCAATGAGAAACTAGCACCAATTGGTGTGACTGTAACGCTATAAAAGCGTGCTAGTCAAGTTTTCCATGCAAAAATAAAAAACAAGCAATTCAAATCTAGGCCAACAATAACTAGGTACACCAAGGGATGAGAAGAAGCACAAGAACTCAACCCAAAAGGCTAACCAAGTAGTAAAAACCAAGAAACAACCAAGAAATAAGACAAGTTCCAAGCTGTTCAGTTCATAAACCAAACCGGAGATGGACTGAAGTGGCGTTGATCTACTTCACTAATGCAGAGAAATAGCGTTTCGAAGGCTATCTAGCCGTACTTCAGGCTCCGTATAAAGTTTACAAATCAAACAACAAGACAAAAAGCTAACTCCCCAGCGGAGTCACCAAATTGTTGTGGAGGTAAATCCCCTCTACAGAAAGAGGCAATCCCTACTAGCCCAGATCGGGTCTAGCAACAATCATACAACGCTATCACGCAAGTTCCTAATTGCAAATTAAAGAACAATGATGAGGGCCTACCTGGATTCCAACGCTAGTGCTTGTAGAAGAGTTGATGCTCTCATTCCTTTGCTCCGACAGATCACAATCCCCATGATCTTCGTGAATGGACACCTGCACATACAAAGAACGACACAAACACAAGCATAAAATCCAATAGATGCAATAATATCAGTCAGAAAGGATATAACTCATCATTATCACAAAGAACAATAAGAGTGGAACCATAACAATAGTCGTCTATTAATGATAAACAAAGAAGAATACAACCATAGTTCTGACGTCAAATCCTCCTCTGGCTAGGTGATCAGCAGCACATGTCTTGCAAAGCTTGTTGGGAATGGGAACAAACCTCTCTCTCCTTGGTTATTAGACAAGAATCTCCTTACTTAGATTTAGCCTTATGGGTATGAAGAAGGCTTCTTGCAGCATGAAATTGACAATTCTCAATCTTTGGAGCTTTGGAACTAGCTTGCCTAAGGAAAATGGACAAGCTTTTATAGATAGAGAAGGGGGAGTTGGAATCATCCACAATATTCATGGGATTGGCTTTATCACTAAGAAGCTTCCATGAGAGGTGGCAAACCACTTCCCCTCTATGGAGATTTGAAGCCAAACCACCCAACTCAAGATATATTCAGTCCAGGAGTTGGTTAGGATGAATCTTCCACTATTGGTTTATTGAAAAACATCACCCATTTTGGTTGGCGTGAGTGCGACTCTGTGACAGAGCGCCAACTGGCGCACCCTCTTTGGAGGATTTCCCCCATTGGCGCGAGGGCTACACTATGGAACCGCGCCAATGGAAAAAGGGCTATTTTTAGGGGTTTTTTGCAGGAGATGTCTTCAGGGCAAATGAAGTTCATGCTCAGAGGAATGTAATGCAAGTGTTTGCAGGCCATGTCACTTCTACACGTCCCAGAATGAGTCCTCCAAGATGCGGGAGAGGGGTAATAGGGACGGTGACAAATTACTGTGTAACACTTCTGATTCTAAGGTGGACTCATTTGGTGATGCCATGCCCTTGAGTCCCTTTGAAGTTGCATATCACGTGGTATAGTTGTTTTTCGAATCTAGTTCAACTGAAATTGATCCAATGAATGTGGTCCATGGGGAGTCACTTTCAATATCAACCTCAGATTCAACAACTCTTTCTGATTCTGTTCATACTGATGAGTAGATTCGTGAACTTTTGTCTGTTGATCATTTACCATGGGAAGATCTTCATCATCGATCTTCGTTTTTACTTGAGCTTGATCATTTTGAAAATGATTTCTCATCTATTTTTACCACTGATTATGTCAAGGAACCATAGAGTCCATTGCAACATCCTGATTCTGAGTTGAATTTGGGAAATATTTCTCGAACGATTCCTATTGACATTTCAGTGAAACCCAGAATTATTGAAAACATTCATATAGGTGTTGCTTGTATGGACGAGGAAATCCAAACTTATAAAGCCCTATTTCAAGAGTTCCGTGACGTGTTTGCCTGGTCATATGAAGAAATGCCATGAATTGATCCATCAATTGTTGTCCATGAAATTAAAACTTACCCGGATGCTAAACCTGTCTGGCAATGTTTGTGTCAGATACATCCAAGAAAAGATGCTGCTATTAAAGCTGAAGTTGAGAAATTACTTCGAGCAGGTTTCATTTATCCAATTCCCTTAACGGATTGGGTATCGAATATTGTTCCTGTTAATAAAAAGTAAGTAACGATAAGAATATGTATTGATTATAGGGATATTAATCAAGCTTGTCCAAAAGACAATTACCCAACTCCCTATATCGATCAAATTATTGATGATTGTGCTGGCAGTGAAATGTTCTCATTTATGGATGGATTTTCCGGTTACAATCAAATTAACATACTCCCTGCTGATCAACCTAAAACGACTTTCATTTGTCCATGGGGCACCTTTGCTTATTGCAAATTACCTTTTGGGTTGAAGAACGCTGGAGCAATTTTTCAACAGGCTATGTCTTACGCATTTCATGACATCAAGCACATTGTGCAGCCTTATCTCGATGATTTACCTGCTCATTCATTACGTAGAGCCGATCAACTCACTCATTTACGATCCATCTTTATGAGATGTAGGCATTATCGAATTAGGCTGAATCCACACAAATGTGTTTTTTGTATAGAAACGGGTCGCTTACTGGAGTTTGTTGTCTCAAAAGCCAGCATTCGTGTTGATCCCTCGAAGGTTGAAGCCATTGTTAAATTACCTCCACCTTTGACTCTTCGCCAACTCCAAAGTTTACAAGGGAAAGCAAACTTTTTACGTTGATCCATTCCTAACTACGTCAAGATAACGAAAGGTTTTACCAGGTTGTTGAAACAAAACACTCCATTCTTTTGGGATGAGATAGCTCAGAAATCTTTTGATGCACTTAAACACGCGTTGACCCATGCACCATTATTGCATCCTCCCAACTACAACCAGGATTACTTTTTGTACCTCGCCGCTTCTCATTCTACCATTAGGATGGTTTTAGTTCAGGAAGATAAATTCAATGCTGAACATGTGATTTACTATCTTAGTCGAACTCTAAATCCAACTGAGCTTAAATACTCTCATGTGGAGAAATTGGCCCTGGCAGCTGTTCAAGCTGTCCAGCGATTTCGTCACTACATTTTACTACACAAAACCACAGTAATTTTTGACTGTAACCCTATGACGTATATTTTGACTAAACAATTTCTAGGGGGGAAATTATTCCAAATGGATAGTTATCCTGTAGGAATTTGACCTAGAATTTGAAAAATCCAAGTCAAAGAAGTCTTTGGTTTTCGCAGAACTGATGTGTGACTTCCCACGTATTGATACCGAAACTGTGGCAGAAGAATCCCTTGCGGATTAATCTTTGTTTCTTATCAGTGCTCTTGATCCATGTTATGGGGATATAATTGTCTATCTCCAAATCCAATCTTTTCAGCCTGAAATCTCATGATCTCAATGAATTAAAATACATTTCCAATCCCAACGATACAATATTATTGGAGATACACTTTATCGTCGTGGACTGGATTCTGTTTTCCGTCGTTGTCTAACTCATGAAGAAGCCAAAAAGGTTCTGAATAACTATCACTCTGGAGCATGTGGCAGTCATATGTCTAGGTATGCCACATCCCAAAAGATATTGCACGCTGGTTATTTCTGGCCATCCTTATTTAAAGATTGTATCAATGCAGTCCAGAAATGCCATAATTGCCAAATTTGTGATCGAAAGATGCGTGCACCACCTGCTCCTCTCCACCCTATAATTGTCGTTGGCCCTTTCGCAAAGTGGGGTATCGATTTTATTACATGTAACCCTCACTCGGCCAGGGGGAATGCGTATATCATCCTTGCGGTAGATTATTCTACCAAGTGGGCCGAGGCGATGCCTACATTTTCAGCAGACGACAAAACTGCTATAA
>APFE031702645.1:71431-96101 GCA_000404065.3 Pinus taeda
ATAGATATAGATATATTGCATTGAATGCTTTTACAGGTTCTGACCGGGGTATCCATAGGAAGATCCTTGAAATGATAAAGTACTTCACTCTTCGTAGATGACAAAACCATCCTCATCTATTACGGACTTCACACTTTAGGGGGCAATCTGTTGCACAAAAATTGTCACCATGACTTTCTGCAATCAATATGAGTCTATCACCACTCATATTTACCTCCTTTGCAAGCCTTAAAACCTCAGTTCTTCATATCAAACTTTAAAAATAAGAGAAAGACCCTAAAAATCTCTAAAATTCTGGTTTCGCACTTTCTCTTAGCATTACCTACGGTACCGCACCTATTGGTCATTTCCCCTACACACCTAACCGCTCTGTATCTGTGTTATAGCTGCAAACCCCTGTAAAAGTTAAAAAGGCGCAAGTACATTCTTAAAAACTCACTTTGAGTCATTTCTGGAAGCTTCTAGAGGGAATCTTGCGGTGGCAAGTTTGCTCCTTAAGGGTTCATGCATCCCATACCTTTAGGAGCTAGCCCCTTGATGTGAGGAGCTTATCCCCTTGAAGGAGGACTCTATCCCTTCAATGGTGGACCTGTAACCTCCTTCCTTTGCACTATAAAATGAAGCATTGGGCTGGTTACTTGGGAGGTTGAAAGCTGAATATTTTTTAGGGTAAATGTTGCTGGAACTTAGTCTTCCTTATTGAGCTTTTGAGAGGAAAGATAAAATACCTTTTGATCTCATTGGGGAGAGGGTGAGGCTTATCAAAATAGAGGAGATTCCTATTTGGACCCTGGGAAGAGCTTGTGCAGCATCAAGGCACTAAGGTTGTAAAGTTATTCTTTTTCAAAGTTAAAACAATCAAGTTTATTTTTCTCAATAAGCTGGTTTTATGGTTTATTTCATAGACTCCTTGATCACTATGATGAACATGATTTATTATATTAGCTATGCAGGTGTTCTTTGATGTGTGCTTGTTTGTGTTTGCAGGTTATTAAAAGTAAAATCTTTTGAAGCTGTTGGAGCAAGGTTGCCACAAACTAGTGTTGGACTTAAGGTAGGGTCTAAAACACCTCTTAGTTTTTATTAATGAATTGCAATATGTTTAGAGAAAAGTAGATTTTCTTGTCCTGCTTATTGCTAGATATCAGTTGATACTAGGGAGATCGGTCTTGTTCGCAAGAACGATTTAACCACTTAACACTTATCGATCTGCACAAAGGCAGATCTAAGGCGCTAAAAGACATCACACTAATCTCTAGATGCGAAAACTTGGTTCCAACATCCCCCCATACTACTTCGAGTGAGATTGCAGCCTATGCTACGTGGGTTGTTTCCAAAAGGGCCTGTAGTGTAGGGTTTTGTTGGTTGGTACAACTAACTCTGAACTCTGGTCAAGACCCCCTAAGCCAACAACATGCTTGAACTAGATGACCAAATAATTTGAGCATGAAACCCATGTTTACAAAATAACATTTATTTTTCTTCTTTTGATCTTTACATGAAATATATAATAATATAAGTACAATAGAAATTATGAAGACCAAACCTAGTTACATTTTCTAACACTCCCTCTTCACTAGCGAGGTATCCAAAATCCCATAATAGGGACAAAGATACCCTCAAACTGAATTTTTCTCATAAGAAGAGTAAGATTGGTAAGCCATATTTTAACCATCAACATCATGACCAACACTAACAAATACCAACATAGTGAGGCCTTTTTACTAACAAGTTATAACTCTCCACAATATTAAAGCACACTACTCGGAGGAACACATAGGGAAACCTTAGCCTCTCAAGACACATACCCCATCCAAATGTTCATATGGTATGTCCTTCCAGGATTTATTCTTCTCTTGGATTCCCAATACTTAAAGAATATTGGTCCTCTTCGACCACTCTTATCTTGGATACCCTATTAGATCCTCAAAGAGTGTCAGTCCACGGGAGTAAAACCTATCTTGGATTCCCAATCCTAAAAAAGTATCAATCCCCATATTCTTATCCAATCTTTCATTCTCCCTCCCAATGTGATACACTAGACATACAATGGTTAGTACTGGCCTAGTGTATGACACCTATGGAGAATATAGTGTCCACCACCACTCCTTTTTAACCAAGGAGGAGGTCCTTACTCCTTTTCATATATAAAGGAGATTTCTTACTCCCTCTCAATCAAGGAGACTTCATCATAAACATATGCTTCATTCTTTATTTCTTTCATCAACTACTTATTCTTGTTTCTAGATCATAGTAGCTACAAGGGCTCCTCTCTTTCATCATCATATCATATTTGAGCTTCGACCTTCCTGTATGTGGTGGAGCCAAACTTTTTATTGATCTTCCTTCGTGATAAGGTTCTTGCCATCAACCTTTTACATCACTTTCCATCGATTATCATTCAAAGTATCATCATCATCAATAGTATTTTTTCAAAACCAATTCATGTAGAGCTTCACTCATAACTCCCTTTGTCCACCAAGAAAGGGAATATCATTGGATTCAACATGATCAACATGCTAGCTTGTGACTTGCTACCTTTCCTACCTTCATTTGTGCACTTTTGTGCCATCAATATTTATAAGCCAAAATCAATGTTGTCCGCTCAATCCATGTAATTAGAATTGATCTTACACCAAATAGTTGTAGATATATAATTCAAATACTACCTTTCCAATCTATATTTCTACAATATGCCCTTTCAAGTAGCCAAGTCATATCTCAAACAAAATAACAAATTATCAAAATTAGAGTTACCCATTCATGATAACCTTTAAAATGTCACATTCTATTACTAGATCCCTTTGAGGTCAACATCCCTTTGAATAGTCCTTCTTCATACTAAAATTTTATTCATGCTTTATTTTAAGTATCGATCTATGTGGAGTGAACTAACACGTTTCAAGATCATATATGTCATAGCTTATGCAACTTCCTTTGAAGTTTTCAATCTTTCATTATTCAATATACCAAATTGATGTGGATAAATATCATGTATTCTGCCTATCCATCATATTTCTATATATCAGATAATCATTTGGAAGACTTAAAAAACATATCACCTTGCGTATCTATCATGCTTATATGTATATGGAAGAGATCTTTTATATTCATCATGCTACTTTGTGTTGAGAAATTGAACAAAGCGTTTTGTCCAATCTTATCTAAAACATATCATGCATGTGCATATTTCTGCAATGAGATTTTCTTGCAATAATACTTCAAGACATGAATTTTACTTCCTAATGAGAAGTTTTAAAGATATGCATACCTCTTCCTTTATGCTTTCCATCTTCTTTTAAATGAGTTGCATCTTTCTTTTGAGGATGATGTCTATAATGATGTTGAATATGAGATTCCTTCTAAGATGAGAAGGATTTCGTTATATCTTCATGCTACAACTCGATTGTATTCATTTCAACAAGCTTATTTGATGCTAGATTCCATAATTTTATAGAAATATACTTTTTGTCATGTTATAAATATTCTTTCACGTAGTGAAGAACCTTCATAATCACTATCAAGGATCCTCATGATCCTTTCTAGTTAGTAGACTACTTCTATAATGATTTGGATTCAAAAAATTAAGTACATTAATGGTGGAGTGTTGGATGATCCAATATCTTCTATCTTTGCTTTGATTATTTCTACCAATGAGATGCAAATGGTGGTGTAGTCTCTAATCCTTCCAATCCTTTTATGCTTCTTTCCATGATGTCATGCTTCCAACCCACTTTTACAAATGCAATTGTACATGCTATTATCACTACCATATTCTAATGAAAATGATCCAAATTGGAGCATTACAATTTTTTTCATCCATCTTGATGCATTTGGAGTGGAAAAATTGGAGGAATCCGTTCACAGGATTGTTTTTACCAACATGACCCAGTTTGGCAAAATGGGGTTTGAAACCTTATGAGAGCATTTTGAGGTATCAAATGATGTTTTTAGGGGTAAAACTTTTCCTTATTGGTGTATCAACATTTCATTCTACTCTACACACAAATATATTTTGAACAACACAAGAAGCACATCAATTGGAGTCCATATGCAAAAGTTATGCCACTCAAATGTTGACCTTCCTGTTTTCTCACCTATATCTTAGGAGGATGCCACATCAACCCCCATTATTAATGGAAAATGGGCTAGCCACGTGATGATGATGTAAAAGAATATATTGTGACTCTAGTTAGGAGTTTATGTAGTCAAAATTAACCACTAGTAGGCTATCGGGTTGTGTTATAACTGAATCACTAGGAGGAAGAGGCATGTAGAATTTTCATGTAGATTCAAACTGCAGATTTTCATATGATAAAACAATTGACTTGAAGATACTCTACTCATCAACAAAAACAAAAAATTGATCGATAAAATCACGAAGCAGAAAAAGGAAGAATTTCAATCACATATAACACAATAATTTTTTGGGTAAAGCCACAATTAAAAAACCCTACGATCTGTATATTGTATTACTCAGAAGATCTGAGAAGAAAATACAATTCGTGTTCAACCCGAACAATCTTTGCACAAGTACAATCTATCTTCCTGCTTCACAAACCAAATCAAGCCAATACTTAGCCAAATATGTTGCCTACCAAGCTCCTACTTCCTTGTGCAATTTCCTAGGGAATTAGCCCATTATTAATTAGGAATTTCCTCATCCATAATTGTGCAATCCATCCATAGGCCTTTATCTGATTACATGCACCATCAGTTTAACTTAGATGATTTTACAACTGATAGTACACTATCCATGAACTCTAATCTCAACTGGGTCTTTCTCAAAACTAACATGAAAGAGTTATTTATGAGTGACTTATCAGTTATTTGATTGATCACTACATGAATTAAATCCAAATTAATTCACTTGACCTCTCACTAGTTCCTCTATTAGTTAGAACTAGTTTAACTCCATTTAACTCAGTTAAAATGAATTAAATAATTACAACTCAATAATAACTCAACCTGGGCCCCTAGAATTTAGGGATCACTCTACATGACCTTAGATAGACTCCCAACTCGAATTTTCTAAGCCAAATAAGTCAACTTAACTTACTTAACTACTACAAGTTGTTATGAGAATTATAATTACAATTTAATTCAAGCATGACTTAAATTATGATTTTTCTTGTTGCAATTTTTCAACACTCCCTCTCAACAAGAAATGGATTATGTGCTACCCTAATCCTACCTCTGTGAAACTCAAATTTTCATCTTGACAATGCCTTTGTCAAAATATATGCATCCTGCTCCTCTATAGTAATGTACTCCAGCAAAATGATTCTCCTCAACACACAATCTCGTAGATGGTGATATTGTATGTCAATATTCTTGGACGGATCATGAAAAAATAGATTCTCAAAGAGTTTGATACAACTCATATTGTCACAGTAAATCATTGTAGGATCCATATACTAGCCAAACAACCCAACAAGGATCTTCCTCATCCATATAGCCTCACTTGATGCTTGAATAGCATCCATGTACTCTGCTTCTGCTGAACTGAGTGCCACTGATCTTTGCTTCCTGATGTACCAAGAATCTACTGCTGACCCAATACTAAAGATTCTCCCTGATGCGATCTTCATGTCGAATGGACTCCCTACCCAATATGCATCTGTGAAGCCTTTAAGCTTCACTCCCTCTGTCCATCTGTACCCAAGACCAAATTGAGTGGTGCCTCTAAGGTATCTCAACACATGTCTAACTGCCTTCCAATAAAGTTTGGTTGGCTTAACCATGGCTTGACTAAGCTGGTTAACTGCAAAACACATGTCTGGTTGTGCGTTCACAAAATACATAAGTGAACCCACAAGTTGTCTATAAATAGTACCCTCCACTACTTCACCTGAAGTAGCATCCTCCTTCCTCCAGTTACCTGCTAGAGGAGTCTCCATGGGTTTGCTTCTCTCCATGTGGAACTTATTTAGTATCTCATTAGTATACTTTCCCTGAGATACAAACAATTCCTCATCTCCTGGCCATACTTCCATACCAAGAAAGTAATGCATGAGCCCCAGGTTCTTCATCTTGAACTCTCTTGTAAGATCCTCTTTGCAAAATTTTATCAGCTTCTCATCACATGTTAGAATCAAATCATCGACATATAGTACTATAATTAAAAATTTACATTCAACCACAATATGGTAAAGGTTCACATCTTCTTCACTGTGGTGAATCCCAACCTGGTAAAATATCTTGCAATCCTGGTATGCCAAGCACAGGGTTCTTGTTTTAGTCCATACAACACTCGCTTAAGTTGGCACACATGCGACTCTCTATTGAAGGTCTCGAATCCTTCCGACAACTCAATATACACCTCTTCCTCAATCAAAACATTGAGGAATGATGTCTTTACATCCATTTGATATATCTTCCATCCCATCTGCACTGACAGTGCTAGAATAGATATGATTTATGAGTACCTTGCTACATGAGAAAAGGTCTCATTGTAATCAATTCCCTCCACCTGAGAGAACACTCTGGCCACAAATTTGGCCTTGAGTTTCTCCACACTCCCTTTTGTTGCTTGGCTTACTTTGTAAATCCATCTGGAACTCACCACTGACTTGTCTTCTGGTCTTGGGACCACCTCCAAATCACTATTTCTGATAATGGAGTCATACTCCTCAACCATGGCATCAACTCATACTAGTTTCTGCACTGCTTCCTCGAGTGAGGATGGATTAATATCTACACTCCCACTCATCAAAGCCATGTATTCAGTGTACTGATTTGGTGACCTCATCTACCTGCGTTGTGATGTGAGTGCTCCCATATTCTCTCCTTCACCATGCATCAATCTACCAGCCTTTTTGGTGCACTTTCGTCCACCTCTGGAAGTATTTACATGAGTGGGTTTTTCCACTCTCTAATCCTCTGCATGTGGCTACTCCACATAATCCCGAGGTTCCTCCTTTGGAGCTAAAAGCTCCTCATCTACATGTAACTAAAGCTCCCTCTCAAGGTAACATCTCATTGCCTTCTCTTCATTAAACTTCACATCTCTACGAACCACTATCATCTTGTTGGATGGAACGTACACCCAATAGTTGTCAGGTGTATTAGTGTACCCAAAAAATATGACCAACTTAGCTGTTGGCTCTAGCTGTTTCCATGCATCCTTGGTAACATGACAGTGGATTGATGAACCAAAGATCTTTAAATGTGCCACATCTAGTTTCTTAACTAAAAAATATTCTTCTAGTGTACTCATCCTGAGAATTCAATGAGGGCATCTAATCTGCAAATAAACATTTGTGTTGCATGCTTCATCCCACAATTGCAACGATAGGCCCTAATCATGTAACATAGCCCATGCCTCTCCCACAATAATTCTATTCTTCCTTTCAGCCACCCTATTCTATTGTGGGTTATGAGGTGCTATTAACTCCCATTGAATTCCTTCTGAAGCGCATAAGTTCTTGAATTCATTTGCTACATATTATCCACTGTTATCACTTCTAAGAGCTTTAACTTTCCTTCTAGTATATTTCTCACCAAGTGCTTTAAATTCAAAAAATTTAGTGAATGTCTAATCTTTCTTCTGCATGAAGAAAATCCAAAACTTACGGGAAAAATCATCAACAAATATTACATAATACATGTGCTTGATCATGGATGTTGTTGATAATGTTCCACACACATCTGAGTGAACTTGATCAAGGATTTTTTGCACTCGACTGTCTTTATCATGAAAGGAAGCTTTGGTGTACTTCCCCAATTTACACCTTTTGCATGTGTCTCTCTACTCCAGTTTACCCTTAGGAAGTCTTGTAGAAATTTGTTGCATGATCTTCAAAGCAACTTGGTGAAAGTGACCCAATATTCTATGCCAAAACTCATCGATGTCTTGGATCTGCACCTCAACATTAGTGCTCAAAGCCGAACAATCTTCTACATCCAATTTGTAGAGGTTATTCATTATACCCTGTTGGCTTGTTGGGGCCTGACCCAAGTTCAGATTTAATTAGTCAAACAAATCCCTGTACTACTGGCCCTTTTGGCAATAGTTTGTTGAGCGTAGACTGAGGTCTCACCCGAAGTAGTATGGGGAGATGTTGGAACTAGGTTTACACACCCTTGAGATGTCTGAGGGGTTTATTTAGTCCAACTATGAATACCTTCATGCAAGTTACTTCACGCCCTTTCCTGCGAGGACTTCACACCCCATTATATTCATCTTCGCACAACCCTAACCAGGGGTTGTGGGGCTACCATGCTGCTGGAGCAGCGATCTGCGCTATTTTCCTAGTTCACACTGTAGATCTTACTTATCTTCTTATAACACTTAGTTATCTTCGTGTAAACAGATACCTTATATTATATTTATTCAGCACATTTATGTAAGTCTGCATAGTAAATAAGCAGTGAACTTGCAATTCATACCCAATATACTTCAATGCATAAAATAGGAAAAGATAAATAGAAATATGGTAAAACTTCTCTTTATTAATGCTTCCATGGTTACAGACTCAACCTGCCCTACGCACTCAGCTGCGGACTACTAGGCCTCTGCGCAGTTAGCTACATAGCCTTCTCCTACTTTACGACCCAAAGACACAACTCTACACTTCGAATCACTGCTTCATTCATTTCCTAGATCATGGTGTTTCTTTCTTTACACTTAGAGCCTTGCTCTATTTATACAATCCCATGGTCCATGGACCAGGGGTAGATCTCTCAAATTGACATTACATTACAAAATTGAGGGTGGACAACCTTCTGACTCATTGACCATATTCACTCTTCGTGCCCATAAATTGTAGAGCCTTTACAATATACTTAGTCAAAACTTGGGCTTTAAGCCCAAAAACTTGCCTTGGGGGGATCCCACACCCAACAGGCCCCCAACACAAACATTGTAACTCACCCTCGAGTCACTCTGTCGATGCGAAGATCTTCGCGTGGAGAGCTCCCAACCCTACTCGGATGGCTACAAGGTTAGGAGTGCACTGAGCGGCTGCCTGTTGAATCTCTTGTACTCATTATTCTGAAACTGTGGTATCAGAACTGCTCCCATGCATCTACTCCTGTGTCCCCTACATCTACATGAGCTTGCCTTTAATCATTTTTGTGATTATGAAGGCCTCATCAATCCAAGCCTGAACACGTGCCTTCAAAATTGCTTCTTTGTGTCCCACTGCGTCTAATTGCTCTTTCAATGCTTTGGCCTGTTGCATTCACGTGATCCTTCAAGTGAGGGACATCGTCTGCACAATCCCTTTGACGTTGTCGTAATGTTGTTGTAGCTCACGTGCCTCTATTTCCAAGTGTTCTATGTTCGAGTCCTCTTGTAGATTTGTGAGGACCTCGAATGATTCTTCTAACATTTTGGTGCAGTCTCTTACTGAACTCCTAATCTCCTCCAGCCCTGATGTAATGGCATTGGCACGTTGTTCCCTTACCTCTTGAGGAGTTGAAGGTTTCACCTTCAACTGTAGCTACGCGATATGAAGGTTCAGCTCCAGCTGAACCTTAGCCATTTCTTCTTGTGCCTCGCACACCCCTGTTACTAATCTTTGGATGTGCGCTTTTGTTGGTGCTTCTACTAGGATGGCTAGCTCAGGGACCATCTAACAGGATTCTTCCAGTACCTGCACCATCTGCCTATTCTGAGACACGACCTCATCACGCTACAAGCTCAACTGCTCCATGTTGATCTTCTTCTCACTCAACACCTACAACGTGTGGCTCTCCCTAGCCTGCAGTTCTACAATAATCCCATCCTATAGAACATAGAGTGTGTCCTGCAGGAGCGCAACCATGTTGATCCCTATCCCCTTCAGTGTACTAACCATAGGTCATCCGACCTCATTTGTTGTAATGAGTGCCCCTTCTTGTAGCACTATTGTGTTGGTTGTACAAGCGTGCAACATTTCCTCAGCTTCAGTTGTTCCTATTGTGAGGCTGGTCGAGAGGGTACCAACCTGAGAAGCGTGCACCTGCAACTCCTGAAATTGTGCTCGGAGGGCCCCCAACCCAATCTGGTTCTCCTCTGTGAAGTTCTGGAGGGCCTCTGTGGTAACGTCGTGCATCATTTCACCTATATCATATAGATCCCCCTCAGTAAGGGTGATCGGGTCGATAGACAACTTGGATGATTTTACCTTCTTGCATGGTCCTGTCCACTCACTCAGGCACAGGCGCTTCAATTGTGTTGACATTGTTTGTGGGTTTGCGTTGCCCTCCTCTTCCTCTATTTCCATCTCTTTCTCCTAATCAGGTGAAGGCAACTTCTGGCCCTTGTGCACCTTCTCTGCTACCTTCTATGTTGCTGCTGTTGCGGCCTTTTTTTGTTCTGCTATTGTCTGTGTAGCGTCCCATGGCTCCTATGCTTTGGATTTTGCTACTTCTTTCCTTCTTTTTTCTACCAACTATGCCATGCGCAGTTTTTCCTCCTCCTCCTCCTTTTGCGTAGCAGTTTTTTCTAGCATAGATATCTGGAGCACGCCACTCTGGCAGCCACGTCTCAAGCACATTAAAGATCACATCATCTATTGCTATATAAGGAAGTTCATTCCACTTATTGGCAGGGTCCTCATGCACCCTGAGGTAGATGTGATGAAAGTCCGCTTTAAATTCTAAAAAACTTTGCAGGCTGTTGTAGACAGTGGGTGATAACTGTGGCTTGTGTTTAATCCCCATTCTGATGTTCATCTCCGTGAACACCCAGGATATTTTGTTGTCGCAGATCATGTCCACGTCCTTAGTGGCCCGCAGTGAAGCGTACTTCGCGGCCTCCAGGAGATCCCTTACAATTGTGGGGAGCTACCTGTCCTCCAGCAATTCCCCAGCCACCAGCACTATGGATAGTAGAAGCCATGCATAGTGGAAAGTTTTTCCTTGTTCCTATTCCTCGTGGAAATTTTCCAGGAACTCCTTGCACAAGAATTCAGACCAGTTAAACTGGACCCCTTCTTTGCACTATTTAGCAAGTGCCACCACCGACGTGAGCACCTCGTCTGCGCGACACTTCCGCATGAGCTTACCTTCCAGTATCTGGGTCATAACTTTAACTTCTTTGTTATTAATGCTAGAGATTGTGTAGCCCATTTCCTTCTTCTCCATCTTGTATTTCTTTTTCATGGCCTCCGTGATGGCCAAATCATTACTCTTCCCCTCCAAAATGTCTGTGGGGTGCTCTCCTTTACACGAGAGCCAAGTAATTCGATGAATTAGGTGGTCTGTGATGGGGATGGGCTCCTCCAACCACAAACACCCATCATGCACCAAGCAGAGTAGTTGCTTGATGACAAAGATAGTCACTGGGGCATGATGGTAATGCGACACCCAAAGCAGGTTCAACAACCTTGCCTTTTCGACTCTACGTAACCACTTGTACGACTCCAATTCTATAACTCTCACCGTGGTGTTTTGCTTCAACTTCATGAGTTGCACGGTCTCCAAGTGAGGGAATTTCTCATGGTCAGTGAGATCCCAGTCTTCGAATTTTAAGCTCAGCACCCTTCCCAAGTGTGTTCCTTCAAAGATGATGTCATCCAGGAGGAGCGGAGTTTGCAAAGAGCTCTTGCTCTCATCGAGGTCCTTGGGCACCTTTACCTTCCCTTTCCGTGGGGGAACATACATGGAGAGATTTGTTGGAAGGTGTGCAACCTCGGTTTCTTCCTCCATGCACTCATCCTCATCTTCTTCAATTATGAGGTGCTAAAAATCTTCTTCCTCTTCATCAGTCTAGGTTAACCGCTTTCCCTTTTTCCTCCATAGTTAATCTGGCTCGGAGTGGGTTTCGGGGGGACACACACACTGGGAACATTGGTTGTTTGTCTTTCTTTGGTCTCAATGTGCACAGGGATTTACGGATTTCTGTAACAATCTTGATGCTCTCAGCGGTATCTTCTACGGTCATGGCCTGCACTGCTTCTTCGGCAATCATCTCGGTGATTTCCCTGGCTTCCTTAGACGTGTCCATCTTATTCATCCACAAATATCTCAATAATTCACTTAGGTGCTCAACCAATGCTCTCCATAGGACAAATAGGGCTCGGTTCAGAATATGCAGGGCGTAAAATAGCTCAATTCACAAATGACCAAGTGTTGTTTTCTGGGTAGCCCTTTGTATTTTGTAGTGCCTTTTGAATTTTAATTCGACAGTTCCCCCTAAATCTGGTCCATTAATGCTCCCTTGGCAGCATATTTACCCAAACCTTACCCATAAAATGTGTATTAAATGTTTTCTGCCCACTCCATTTGGTCTCAAGTCAAGCATCACATCATGAATAGTGACTACAATGGTCACTTTCCAGCCAACCCGCACGGTAGTGCAGCCCTCGTTGTATGGTCACGAACCTTGTGACACTTCGCTTCCGTGAGCACCCCTAATGTTCCGTAGCTCTCGAACAAAGTATTTTATAGTCTTGTGCCTCCTTCCAACTGGCGAGAGCACTAAGACTGTATTTTCCCATGGCTAATCAAGTGGTCGCGCCACCTGTATAAGGTTCCAACCGGCCATCCATCATTGTTCCTAGAATAAACCCGTATTTTATTTTTACTGTCTGCGTCACGTACTTTACCATTGGCATCACACCACCATGGGGGATCCCTTTAGTAATGTGCGGTCCAATCCAATGCATTAAGCTGATCAACTCTCGGTGGTAGTCCCAAAATTCATCAACGTAATCGTGCACACCCTATTTTATCACCCTGGTTTCCTTATCGTGAAAATCCTTCTTTATTTCTTCCTCAAGCTTCTTGACTTCCACTTCCACTAGAGAGCTTTTCTTCCTTAATTGCACCCTTTCTTTCATAATTTATTGGAGCCTAAGATCACTATGTCAGATTTCTTCCTCAGGTCCCAAGTGTTCTTCTTCATTCAGCTATGCTATTCCTTCTTCCAAGGCTTCGTGAACCATCATATCCACCGGAGCTGCTATGCGTGGACTAGGCATACCATACTTGATTAGAACTATAGCGGTTACTCCATAGGCCAACCTAGAAGGCATCTTCCCTATCAGTTTCTTGCACATTGTCCTATAATCCCATAAAACTACTAGTATGCACAAGTCCCAATCACTCTGTTGCGCATTATATACCTTGTTCAATACTTCGTATACTTTGTTAAAGGTGCTTGTGTTGGTAGTCTTATGCGCATTTGTTCTTGCCACACTTTGTCATCCCAATTGGAGGGGTCATTTACGTAATTGCCTCACCAACACCTACTTATTGACCATGTTCCCAAATGCAAAGTCCAAGTGCATCCGTGTAGGTCATTTAGCATATGTCTGTACCCATCTGGACAGATGCACACACGGATTTTTCTATCCATCATACCTGTCTTGTAGACGCATCTAAGGCTTCCCAAAATTCATGCACATCATTCTCCTGCATTCACGCCAGTCCTCAAAGCTTCCTTGGTGCATACCCCACCACTCGCAGGCGTAACACATAGTATGCATTTCAAAGCCTCAAAACATTGCTGTTCCAACACCTCTTTCTCAAATCTGTTCAGGAAGGCATCTACCTCATTTAACCCATCATACGTAGGCAGATCCCTTACTTCCGTTGATATGTAGCACAGTGATCTTGTCATCATGTTGTAGTTTAGTGTGGTTACCTCATGTAACTGGTTCTGCCATCGCTCTATCTCTTCATCCGAATCTGATGTACAAGATCTTTCATGCTCCCATGAGATTCATCCATTCGTGGTGGGATTTATCCAGTCTTGCTCTCATGCAGTTATCTTGTAGATACAGTCTAAATCATCGTCACTTTCATAGTCGTGCACTGGTTCCGTGTAGCGCGATCTTTCTGCAGGGTCCAAAGGTATGACTACACGAAGAGACTTTTTTTCAAAACTCATCTTGCAGTTCTTCAGATTTGTCACCCCATTCATGTCAGTGGCCCAATCTATTCTTAATAGCGCAGGGTATAGATTGTTTTCATCAACAATCTCTATCACTTCAAAATCTTCTAGTGTGCTTGGTCCTTCAATATCCACAATGATTCCCTACAATCTCCCCATAGGTATTATCTTTTTCCGGTTCGCCATTCGCAGCTAGATAGGATATCATTGTAGCGTAGGCCTTCCCATGCTCTCCCATGTCTACTTCGACAGTACGTTTGCATCCGATCCTAAATCCATAATCACTTGGTCCATCTCATATTATCCAATCTACACAGTTAATCCCATTTCTCTTCTCATCCTCGTCACATGCTTTCCAATATTCCAGACTACACGCGGTTCTCCTGGCGCGGTCCCAGTGCATCTATTTATGAGTTTCTGCAATCCCTTTACAACCTTGTTGTCACGCAGTAGCTTCATGCATGTTTCTGGGAATGTCTTGAGCATTGATGGGTCCATTTCTGGCTCAGGTATATCTTTGCTTCCTGAAGTGGAGGCATCAATGAAGCTCTTTCTAGCTTCCATGAAGGTTTCCTTAGTTCACTCCAAATCAAACTCTAGTTCTCTCATGAGAGCCTTGCAAACCCAAGTACTATCTTCAGGCTGCTTGCCTTTATCATCCCCTATTGTAATTCCACTTCGGAGCACAATGTTCACGTGAGGGTCTTCCTCGCATGGCTTAGACCTCATCATTTGCAGGTTGGAGTGCTCCCTTGTCACACAACCTCGCTATCAGTGTGGGACAATCCTCCATCTCATGTTCAAATAAGGTACAATATAGACATGATGGGTGTGTTGGATTCATACGCATAATTTCCTAGCCCCTCACATTTGTAACATATCATCTGTTTGTGACCTCTTCCAAGTCCTCCTCCACCTCAACCTCTTTCGTGCCACTAAAATCCAGTTCACACCACTCTTGCATTCTGGTCAAGGGGTCACGTTTTGGCCTGAACTTTGTAGGTGGGAGTCCTATCCATCATTAGTTCATATCTTCTACAGGTGTGGTCATCATGTCCCATTGATCTATAGAAATTACAGAAAAATTGTTGTGAATTCTGTGTGTACTTCTGCAATAAACGGCAATTGTCTGTAGCATGCTTTCCTCCTATTTGACAAATCATGCACCACAATGCAGGCACCACGCTAGGGTCCTACTTGGGCCTTCGATATTAACGCATCCGTCCTCCTCCCACGAGGTAATTCAAGAACACTAAGTAGTGGTCCTTATCATGACCCTAACCCTTACATTTAACACACCATACCTCGTCGTGCACTTCTGGGCAAGCTGTCCTATCTTGTTTCAAACTCTGCATCTCAAGGCACAAGTTTTTCAACTGCGCGTGGATTTGCTGAACTCCCAGGTTAGGATCATGTATCGAGGTTTCTTGCAACATCATCACGATCTCAAAGGCCTCTACCTGAGTTGCTAGCCTCTATTGTGATAGCGCGTTCCTTAAATGCGGCATTAGCGATGCTAAAACCATTCGTGGTGTTGTCCATCTGTCAAAGTCATATTAGCTTTGTGAATTGTGCACTGCAGTCTCTAATCCAACTCCTAAGGAATCTCACCTGGTAGCATTGTGATCTCCTTGAACTCAATGATTGATTGCGCCTCTGACTTCGGTCTGCTAAATTCTCTGTTCAGCACAATTTGGATATTTGCAATCCCTGCATTCATATTGTCATTAGAATGCTTAATATACCAAGTCAGCACGTGATCCTGCAGAGCACTAACCAACATCGCTTTCTTTATATTGTCATCCGTAACTCCCTATGCTTCCCATACAGCTTTTATCACGGACCCAAACTGGTCCGGATCTTCATTTCCTACTCTCTTGAACACCAGAAACTTTATCACACTTGCCATATTGACTCACGGTGGTGGCGGAGGTGGTATGGGAAAAGATGGGGGTGAAGATGGTGAAACTAGTGGTCGTGTGGGTGGGGGTGGTATGCGTGGAATCCTCTGCCTTATCAAATTGATCGCACTTCTTGGTGAGACCTTCGTGAGCTCTTCCTCATCCCCTCGCGGAGGTGAAATCAAGGGGCTAGTTTCTAGTTCTACACTACCTTCATTTCTGTAAATTCTCCCACTTTTCATAGCCCCAAACATCAATGTATTCACATAATTCACTTTTCACACAATAGTATTTTAATCCAAGTGTTCAGAGACTTAACGTACTTACCTCGTGGTCCTTTGAGGAAGCATTGCTCTACCTCGCTATAGTTGACTGAAGTATCTACTGCAAACTCAATAATGAATCCTCTTGTAATTTGATCAAGCCAGTGATCGACAATGTGCATGATCTTATCCTCTGATGCTTCCAATCTGTGCACCAGTTCTCGGGTCCACACCATAGTACTGTCGAGCTTGCACCTTCCTTGGCTATCTGCTAGCTTCATGATCTACTTGTATAGCTCAGTAGGGAAAGATGCGAAGAAAATTTCATGGATCTCTATGTACAAGTAGTAGTCTAACAACTCTTCTTTTGATAGTCGCGGATTCCTATTCTCCTGCGTCGCAAACTCGTGAATTCTCCTATCCGACCAACCTTCAATTTATTTCTTAGTTGGATTCCAATTATACGAGATCAAACATTTCTATGTAGATTTTGGTCCTGGAAAAAGAAAAATTTGTTGGCTTGTTGGGGCCTAACCCAAGTTCAGAGTTAATTAACCAAAAAAATCCCTGTACTACTAGATCTTTCGGTAATAGTGTACAGAGCGAGAATGAGGTCTCACCCGAAGTAGTATGGGGAGATGCTGGAACTAGGTTTCTGCACCCTTGAGATGTCTGAGGGGTATATTTAGTCCAACTGTGAATACCTTTGTGCAATTTACTTTGTGCCCTTCCCTGGACTACGAGGCCTTCACGCCCTATTGTATTCATCTTCTTGCAACCCTAACTAGGGATTGTGGGGCTACTGAGCTACTGGAGTAGATATCTACACTATTTCCCTAAGTCACACCACAGATCTTACTTATCTTCTTATAAAGCTTAGTTATCTTTGCGTAAACAGATACCTTATATTATGTTTATTCAACAAAAATTTGTAAGTTCACGCAATAAATAAACATTGAACTTACAATTCATACCCAATATACTTCAATAATTAAAATAGGAAAATATACACAGAAATATGGTAAAACTTCTCTTTATTAATGCTTCCACGGTTATAGACTCGACCTGCCCTGTGCACTTAGCTACAAGGGTCCGCAGACTCAACTATGGACTACTAGGCCTCTGCACACTGAGCTACAGAGCCTTCTCCTACTCTACAACCCAAAGACACAACTCTACACTTTGACTCACTACTTCATTGATTTCCTAGTTCATGGTATTTCTTTCTTTACACTTAGAGTCTCACTCTATTTATACAATCCCATGGTTGGCGGACCATGGGTAGATCTCTCAAACCGACATTACATTACAAAAATGAGGGTAGATAACCCTCTGACTCATTGACCATATTTGCACTCTACACCCATAAATCGCGAAGACTTTACAATAGACTTAGTCAAAACTTGGGCTTTAAGCTCCAAAACTTCCCTTGGGGGGATCCCACACCCAACAAAACCCCAATCCACTTCACCTGTTTTGAGGCTATGTGACAAAGAAAAGCCTTTCCCTTACTAAATATCACATCGTAGCCATGGTCCTCCAACATGGCAACAAAAACCAAGTTCTCATTCAAACCCAAAACATACATGACATCTTTTAATGTGCGGGGAGAACTAGACTCTCTTTAAAAGGTAACAGTATCGATGTCGATCACACTATACCTCCCATCATCTCCCATCTCGATGTGCATCTGGAGGTCCTTCTCCTCCAATTCGCTGAAGAAATATTTGTTTCCAATCATATGGAATGAGGCTCCACTATATAGGTACCACACACTACCCATCACCAATGTCACCATGCAAGAGATGGGGGTGAAATCCAGTTTGAATTGTGAAGCAAGAGCTTCACCTGCTGCTCCTCCTGAGGGCTTCTTAGCAGCCTTCTTGTGCGGACACTTTGTGGCATAGTGTCCTAGCTCATGAAAATGAAAACATTAAGTTTTGGAAATGGCCTTCTTCTTGCCTCCCTGACTGGGGTCTAATTTGGAATGGGATGACTTCCCCTTCCATTTCTTCACCTTGCCAACTAAGGCAAAATTATCATCATCATCTTACTTGGATGAGGATCCATCTCTGGTGTTCCACTGAATCTCTTCCTGTATCAAGTCAGACCACAATTACTCCCACTCTGGTAGCTTCTCCCTCCCATTAAGTGAGTCTTGGTAGATGTTCTAGCTCTTGGGAAGTTCTATAAGTGTTAAGCTCACCAGATTTTCTTTAGCAATGGTAATACCTACACTTCCAAGCTCATCTCAACATTGGGTTAAATTGGTCATGTACTTTGGTATTGAGTCACTCTTATCCATCTTGATCTTTCTAAGCTTGTCCTTTAGTGTCAGCTTCCTGTGGTCACTGTTATTTTGAAATGGGTATGTCAAGGCCTTCCACATTGCAAATGGATTTTCCTTACCATGGAGATTCGAGACAATATGATCTCAAACTCCTTCTAGGATAATTCTTCTCACCATTTCCACACACTTTCTCCACTCTGCTAGATCTTTAGTATCAAATGTTGGAGGCTTTGGGATATCATGATCTATGAACTCCTTCAACTCGATGTCTTCCAACACTTCCTCCATCCCGTACTTCCAAGAAATATAGTTCAAACTATCCTCAAGGGCATATTCAAGTCTCAAACCATAGAACAACATCCTCCTAGCTCTGAAGTATGATACTGAAAATTCGATTTATCCTGAAAAACGGACTCATATTCTCCTCTTCTATAGTGATCTCAGCACCGATACCATGTATAATTTTCTTGTAGATTCAAACTGCAGACTGTAATATGCTAAAACAATTGATTTGAATCTACTGTACTCATCAACAGAAACAAAAAATTGATCGATGAAATCATGAAGAAGGAAAAGGAAGAATTTAAATCACACATAACACAATGATTTTATGGGGAAGACCGCAGCTAAAAACCCCTGCTATCTATATATTTCATTAATCAGAAGACTTGAGAAGAAAATACAATGCTTGTTCAACTCAAACAATCTCTACACAAGTACAATCTATCTCCTTGCTTCACAAACCAACTCAAGGAAATAATTAGCCAAATATGTTTCCTGCCAAGCTCCTAATTCCTTGCATAGTTTCCTAGGGAATTAGCCCATATTTAATTGGGAAATTCCTCATCCATAACTATCTAATCCATCCATAGGCCTTCCTCTAATTGCATGCACCATCAGTTTAATTTAGACAATTTTACGACTCATAGTACACTATCCCTAACCTCTATTCTCAACTGGGTCTTTCTAAAAACTAACTTGCATGAGTTATTTATGAGGGAATTATAATTTATCGGATTGATCATTGCATGTGAATTAAATCCAAATTAATTCACTTGACCTCTCACTATTTCCTCTATCAATTAGAACTAGTTTAACTAAATTTAACTCAGTTAAACTGAATTAGATAATTACAACTCAATAATAACTCAACCTGGGCCCCTAAAATTTATGGATCACACTACATGACTCTAGATAGAATCCCAACATGAATTTATTGAGACAACTAATTCAAGTTAACTTAGTTAATTGTTACATTTTGCTATGAGAATTATAATTAGAATTTAATTCCTAATGTGATTCAAGGACAAATTAAATTAGGATTTTTCTTGTTGCATTTTTTCAATAAGGCATTCCATTCTTTTAAGAGAATTTTGTTCCATAGTTGAGCAAAGATAGCCAGGAGAGATAAGAGGTACAACACACATAGAGGATCTATGCACTGTAGCAACCTACATGCCACATACATTACTTTTGTGTATCTGCAACCATATTTCCAAACAAATAAAGAGAGAAAAGTGACCTCACCTTCCATTTGGCTTTTCTTCCGAAAGTGTTTCCCAAGGAGCATATATTGTGTGTTATGTTTGTGTATGAGATTATTTTGTCATTCTCTACTTTTTTTTCATAATTTCCATTCACATGTATTCATTGATTATAGTTAAATCTACAGATCTTAAAGTTTAATAAAACTGTAATAGTGTAGAATCTTAGATTTTTAATATAATATTATCAGATATGTTGTCACGACCTATCTAGTGGAATATCCATGATAATTTATAGATTAAAAAAGGAAAAAATATTGTAAACATACTTTCTAGGAGAGTTCTTCGATAATATAGATCCTTGTTGTCTTCATTACTTGGTTTATTTTCAAGTTCTTCATTTTCTTCAGTTGTATGTGGTTTGCTTCTTTCCTTCCTCTTGTTGTTCTTCTTGTTTTGCTGGTATTTGGGACAATATTTCTTAAAATTTCCATATTCATTCCATCCAAAGCATTACACCTTTGACATATCTAGATCTCTTTGTGCTTGATTGTTGTTTCTTTGACGAGGTTCAAACATTCCAAACTTTCCTTTCTTATTCTTTACTTTGGCAACAAAATCTTGAGACTTTTCATTTGGTTTGGTGTCATAATTTTCCTTCAATATTGTCTCTTCTATCATACAAAAATACCATATCTCATCAAATTTTAGAGTGTCCTTCCTTCAATAAATTCTTGTCACAAAACGGCTCCATTCAAGAGGTAATGCATGGAGTATACAAGTTATTGGTTCAGAATCAATAACAGCTTCTTCAACTCCTTGTAATTGATCCTTAATTGTGATACCTTCAAGAGATATGAGGTAAACTTTTCATCCTTTGATAACCTTGTCTTGTAAATCTTATTCCTTAGAGATATTTTCTAACTTGTAGTGCTTACCAAATACATTTTCACCAACTTGTCATATATTGCCTTAGATGTGCCCAAATTTGCCACAAAAGGAATAAGATGATCCTTAATGGATTCAATGAGAATCCTTTGAGCTCTCACTTCTCCTTTGATGTGATTTTCCAATTATTGAGTCTTATCCTTCTCTGGTTTTGCAACTTTTCCTTAAACATAGTCCATGACTTCATTTTCTACAAGTATTAAATATATTATTTTCTTCCATGCTTGAAAGTTTGTAGACCATATTGACAAGGTTAATCCTTTGTGTAGACATAGACAATCCCTCTAGCCCAATGAGTGGATCTAGCAAATGAAGTGACAAACAACTACACATCTTCCTAGATTATGATTGAAAAGTAGAACGAGAGAGATGACCTACCTTGCTCTGATGTTCTTCGATTTACTTTGTTGAGATCCTTGAACTGCTTGTGTCACAGACTTGTTCCTACTTCTTTCAATGCTTATGTACCTGTAAAAGTGATCAAGAGAAAACAAAGCATGAAAAAACCAATAGAAAATACAATAATAACCTACTTAGCTGATCAACGAATGCCAAGCTAATACATACATGAACATATATGTTTTTGGAAGATGAACCAATAGTTATATATTATTTAAAGAATAAAGGGAAGCTTACAACCATAGCCTTGATGTTGAAAGGCTCTCCTTGAGTGGTAATCTAAGTCCAAGCCAAGAAACTCTCCATACACTCCTTCTCCAAGTCTAATGAATAACCTCTAAGCACAAGCTTAGCATAGGGGTGAAAATGGACATAGACCAACCATTTGGGAATGAGAGAGGAGGAATTTATAGGCTGGGAGAGGGAGTTAGGACTTCTCCAAAGATAGTAATAGGCCCACATCTCAAGGAGGTAGCTCATAGGGATGAGAGCAAGAGGTCAAATTAGGTGGATTTAACCTCACCTATGTGAAACCACCTCCATCTTGTTGCTATGGAAGCTTCTAGATCACGAAGATTGTCATCCTCTTTGGGAAAATTCGTTTTTGAGACCATCATGGGTATGCAAGGGAACAGAGTGATGCCAACACTAGCCTAACATGGTGCAACAGGTGATCATCACGGTTTTGAGATTCATAAGGGTGATGACCTTCATTTTAGGTTTTCAGAGTTATTTCTTCAAGGAAAGCTCTAGATATTTTCCAGGAAAAGTTAAAGGAGGGATCAGAACTATATACATGGATGACTATACTATATAATGATCATGTCTCAGGCACTTCAAGGTATTTCATAGGGAATTGTAGGAGGCGTGACAAAATATTGTGTAACAGATGCCCCCAAAAGCATGAAGGAAGAATGAGGAGTGATGGCTGAGATGCTTTACGAGATTTTGGTAAGGACGAGGACATGCACTGTCAGGAGACTTGCAAGTCAAGGACACATATACATATACATATCTGAGACCAATACATGAATCCATGGCATGGACGCAACCATCCGAATGATGAAGACTATATGAAAAGATCCATGGTATGGGCACAACCATCCAGATAACAAGGATCATCATAGATATAAAGTCTCACGGTATGGTCACATCCATATGTATAGTAGAAACATGTGTACACTCATGAATGACATATAACTCCATGCAGCTTGAGTCATAATACACAAGAATCATGGTCTTGTGCTCCATCTCGACCCGATCAATGTACGAATCCTAACATGTGAATAAACATGTTGAAGTCGAACATGCTAGAAAACCACCTGATTACCGACCAATGATTTGGATTGTTAACAGGTACGAGAGAAACCACCAATAATGACAATGCTCTCAAGGTAAAATAGTACAATCCATGTTTGTGATAATCAATCTGAGGTTGAACACTTGTGGAATCACTCGATCGAAAGCTAATAATGAAGACGTATCATCATATGCGAAGAACTAGCCATTAGGGCATGCCAGCTCTAAGGTACTTAAAGGGAGTTCCTAAGTTATCTTCTTGGATAATGAGTTGAAGTCGACAGGAAGTGACCCATCAAAGGAGGGAAATAATGAATCCCCCATCATCAATGCAAAACAAGGAATAAAGTGGAATAATATTCAGCACTGTAGAAATGACTCAAACAATGTATAGGTAAATAATTACATATTGGACTTCTCTTGAACATATTGGCGACATGACTCTAAAGTGTGGCAGCATTTGACTCGACATAAGACTAAAGGTCATGATGACAATATGGAATAGTCACATGAGAGGCAAAATGGATTACCCAAACCCAGGAGGAAAAGTGACTGAGAGAGGATATCCCAAACTCGACACAAAAGCAAAAGAGTGTCATGTTCAAGAGCAACATACTTCCTATAAAAATAATGTCTCATATTCATTTTTCCCCGCTATTTCCAACGAGTACCCGAATTATTTCTATCACAAGCTTGAAGGGGATAGCATATGCTTGTCATGTAAGTTCATTCTTCGAAAGAATCCATCCTAGTAAGTTTTACAAGCCCTAGGAAGGAAAAGCTTGGTCTCATCATGGTGACGAGTCTTTCGTCATAAAGTTTTAATGAGTTCACCGTAAGAATAAATTGGTATCTTTTCCACATTTAGAGAGTTTGAAAAAGAAAATGAAAAAGAAAACTCCATCATGCCCCTTATCATAACTTTTCCCTCGAACCTGAAAAGGTAGAAAACAATATCTGAGGGAACCTCTTGACCATATCGACCAAGGTGTACCTTTTTCGTAAATAGTCAATCTCGGCCCAAAAAAGGGGTAAACTTATACTGAGGTGATGTCGTTTCATTTACTTTAATGAGTTCAAAACGACAAGTACTTGACAATCTTTTCAGTTTTCGAAAGTTAGAAAAGAGCTCAAAGATTACTCTAGGGGGTTTCCTTTTTCGTTTGTTTAATTAGTCTGAAAAAGAGATAAAATAAAACTCTCCAGAATAGGTCAATAATGATTACTATTCACATTGAAGGCACTTGTAACTACACAAGAAACACACCATCACCGATATCAAGAGAAAATATTAAAATATTATGAAAAATATTGACAAAATGACTTTCAAAACTTATAAATAGGTAAAAGTAATTTAATTTTTTACCATTTTATAAAAATGAGCTCTGAAAGTGCTTTTTGTGCCCTAATTCTCTTGATTTTCAAGTGGTTGATGTGGGAGATCCAAGGTACTGTTTCATGAATTGTCTATGATAAGTAAGAGCCTCATCCTTGCTCTTGCGTTTTATTACTTTTTTATGTATTTTAAATGGTTATTTTTATGCTAGAAGGGATGATTTTCAAAAAATTTTGTTAGAAAATTATATATTACAAAGCAATGGAACACATAGAATATTGCATAAATATAAACACAGTAAATCCATAAAACCAGAGAAACACGGATATACGTGGTTCACCCAGTTTGGGCTACGTCCACCTTGAACAGCTAGTCCTTCCTTTCTATTATCCAGCAAAATGAAGAGACATGCCCTACAGTAGATCCGTTGTAATATCCTCTGTTTTCTCTCACAGTCTCACCTCTCTGTTTCTCACTCGGAGAATACACATCTATTACATAGCTTCAATAAAATGCCCTCATACAAAGAGAGGGGTTTCCTTCTAGGACAAAAAACCCTAAAATAAACATAAGTTCTTGTTGGAAATAATACTGAGAGGGGGGTGAATCAGTATTATCTGGTCAATTATTTTCTTTTTCAACCCAGAACATATACGCTACTTCAGTTAGAGAAAGCTACATATATATGCAACTATAGATAAGGAAACCCGCGTATACCATATAAACTTATAATTTAAAATATTTTACAGATGTTGAACATTAATCTGTGCATCAGGATCATATAAATAGTAACCAGGAACAGAAAAATAGAGCAGAAGACAATCACACAAGAACACAACATATAAGGTGGAAACCCAATGTGGGTGAAAACCACCTGCTGCAATATGTCTCTATCTTTTCAATTAGAAACTTCTTTTTACAATGA
>APFE031702645.1:119612-136285 GCA_000404065.3 Pinus taeda
CTGCTACTAGACTTAAAATAGTTCTGATTGAAGTCATTTTAACAACAGGAGAAAATATTTCATCAAAATCAATACCTTTCTTCTATGCAAACCCCTTCACCACAAGCCTAGCTTTGTACCTTTGTTTTCCTCCATCTTCTTCCTTCAGCTTGTAAACCCATTTATTCTGCAATTTAGTTTTACCTACAGGAAACCTGACTAAGTCCCAAGTCTAGTTATGCATTAAGGAGTCCATCTCTTCTTCTATGGCTAGCTCCCACTTCTTCCTGCTTTCAACCTGCATTGCTTCTTCATAACATTCAGGTTCACCAAAATCGGTCAAAAATAAATAATATAATGAAGAAGAGTATCATTTAGGGGGTATAATTATCCTTGTAGATCTTCTAATACCACTTTCAGGTGTTTGGGGTGCCTGTTCTTGTTGTGGTTGTTGATTGTTATTATTTTCAGGCACCTTTACTTTTTCAGTGATCTCATCAAGAACTATGTATTCCTTGCTTTCTTTTTCCTGTTTTTTTTCCTGCAACTGATTCTTATACAAGACCTTTTCATTGAATATTGCATCTCTGCTCCTAATGATTTTGTGATTTTCATAATCATATAAGCGATAACCAAAATCATTAACACATATCCAATAAAGGTACATTTCTTTGACTTTGCCTCAAGCTTTGTTCTATTTTCTTTATTAATATGGACAAAGGCCTCACAACCAAAAGGCTTTAAAAAGGAGTAGTTTACCTTTTTACCTGTCCATGCTTCCTCTAGAACACCACCATCCAAGGAACTTGAAGGTCCTCTGTTTATTAGATAAACAACAGTATCTACAGCATCTGCCCAAAATTGTAAAGGAAATCCTGTATGCAATTGTTGGTCACTTTAATTGCGTATTAATTAAACAGTCGAGTGCCACATAAATTGTCAACCCAGGAAAGTCCGATTATTTCAAAGGTGACTGCGTACTGTATGTACTCAATTTTAATAGCATTAAAAAGCTGTAGTATAAACAATTCACACTCTGTTAACCTCTACTTTGTGTTACAGCAGTTATGGTCTATTGCAGGAATTGAATAAGAACAGATATTTAATTAAAGAGAGTAAATCTGCAAAAGAAAACAATGGTTGTCCTGTAAAAAAGGATCAGGACCCTATCCCCAGAGTAGGAACATTCAGCACTTTCCTCTGTTATCTAGTTCATCAATGCACTCTGTAAATCCTAGTCACCGGTGAGGCACTCATGTAACAGCATCAATCGATTAAAAGAGAAACAGAGTCTTAACAAAAGTAAAATATCATCAGAAGCAGTACTCGTGAATAAGGTATGAACAGAAATCACACACAACACACAATAGAAAGAAGATGGGTGAATCTTGTGATGAAGGTGGGCCCTGTCCTTCTCACAAGATTCCCCAGGACACGGAAACTAAGGTAAAATACTCAAAACAGAACTTTATTCATCCGTCAATATAATATACCATATTACAGAAAAGATTCAGTCTCGTTCTTTCACTACAATCCTTGTGTTATAGCTTGTTCATCCTATGTCGATCCCCTCTCTAATGTAGATGTCTCCTCTTTATAGAGGAGACATCTATTACAAAAGATTTTCATTATAAATTCTAGTTCAACCCTTTGTACAAAAATAGGGAAATCAGTGCCCGTTAACAGAAAGCTGTTACAACAATGTGGATCATGAACGTTACGACCAATGTAACAGTTTATTCAATAATCGATCAGATTCCTTTGTTGTTGAAAATCTAGTACGCAAATCTCAACTGTCTCCTTGAGATTCGCATTCTATCCTTGCTGTTTCAACTTCGAGGTTCGTGCTGTTTCCGTTGTTTCAGCAACTGCAACATATAGTCCTGCCAGCTTTAGGCAGTTTCAACAATTGTTTAGCAACTCAATCAACTTCAAGGATCAATTATAAAGATAGCATGATTATGTGTTGAATAATTAAACATATAGTAATGAGAAGAGTTATTGTATACCTTTAGAATGATTGAGTCAAAACACTAGCAAGCGCTTTCAACTATGGGTTGAAAAGGGTAATATTATGACAAAATATAAGGTAAAAAATAGACAATATGGGGTCCTAACATCCCCCCCAACTGAAAGGGTTGCATGTCTGCATGCAACGTCTACTCTGAATTTGAGTCGGAATACTGGGATGAACAGTGCAAATTTCTTATGCAGTAAGTATAGAAGGTGTTGTCAACCATGTCTCTAAACCCATGGACACTCTGAAGTTTCTGCCATGCTGCTAGCTCCTCCTTTTTGGTCAATTTAAATTGAGCCTTATATTGTTGTCCAGGTAGCCATAGGAGAGGGAAGTGAAAGTGGTAACCAATCCATCGTTCAGCACACTATTTAATGCATTTAACATAATTAGGTATGCGTGAGATTGCTGCCTGAAGATTGAGAGGATTATAAGGGTGATATTCTCGTCCCTCTTTAGGATAGTGTTCCCAGAATAGATTATTTGCTTTTATAGCCAGAGCTCCTTTAGTTTTCACATAATATTGGCAGTCTTCCAAGACTGTTGCCTGTAGTTTTCTGATATGGTCAGTCATCCCTGGCTCTCGTAGAATTCGTTGATGTTCTGCAATAAAGACAACTACATTTGGTGGCTCAGCACGGATCCAGAGAAGACAGTTCTCCTCATTGTGTGCTGCTGACATAAAAGCATTCTGTCAAGTAAGCTGATTGGCCAAGAAGGAAATAAAGTCTCTTATTTGGATGTCGCCAACAAGAGGAAGTAAACTAAGCTTTCTATCTTTAGGCATAACCTCATTGTGAAGATAGAGTTCACACAGCAAGTTCTGGTCACTATTCGGTGCTTCTACGAAGGTCTCAATAAATTGTTGCGGTGTAGACACCTGGTGGGGTCTTCCATCCTTGATTGCTTTTATTTGGAGGAATGCTAAGCGTTCTCTCAAAAATACAGAATAGTTAAAAGAGGGTTTCCTTGTAGCAAGTAACCTCTGGACCAATTCAAAAATGAGGGACAGTCTGGTTTTTAATTTCTTATTCTCCTTATGTTGTGCACGAGACTGTTCAAGCACTTCCCAATTTCTGTATGAATAGTTGAGCCATAATGACTTCTGTTGCTAAAGTGCCTTTCCTTGTGAGAGCTCATACTCTGTCTTCCATGTGTCACTTAGTTTTTGAAAACTGGAAGTCTGTGTGTAAGCATTGCTGACATGGGGAGGTTCAGTCTGTGTAGTCATAGTTGTAAAATATTTTGGTACTGGTTTCTGTTCTGTAACAACTTGGGTAGGCTGGGGTGGTTTTGTTTCTTTCTCTAAAATCCTTGAAGACCTTGTTGGTTCTTATGTAACAGCAGGGTGTTCCTTTTTTACTATAACAGGAGGAGGTACTGGACTGGCTCCAGACAACGAAACTTCAACTATCTTATAACCTGCTCGAGTATAGAGATCACCACATTCACTGCACATGTATTCACTGTATTGATCCTTTTCTGCACTTTTTTCAGCTGCAGATGCTACCTGAGCTAACATGTATAGATTGAGTTCCTTTTCATAGGCTTCCCTAGCCATTGTTAACTCTTGTTGATAAACCTTAATTTCATATTTCAAAAACTCGTTTTCTTCCTACAGGGAAGCTAAAGTAATCGGGGCTTCTGTAGTTGCAGGTTCTAGTGGAGGAGAGAATTGTTGTTCGGCATCAACTTCATCATTTGCGTCCACAAAAGGCGGTTCTTGTGTATCACCTATTGGTTCAGTGGCTGGTTCTTGTGTATCAGCCACATCTAGGTCGTCTTCCTTTTGTTCTCCAACAGGTGGTTCTCGTGTAGCACTTGTTGGGTCAGTGGTTGGTTCTTGTGTATTAGCCACATACCCTATATCATCTTGGGTGTCTACTTTAGATGTATCGGCAACTGGTTCTTGTGGAGCAGCTACCTCTTTTGAGAAAAATGATGTCACAAAATCATGAACGCTTTGCATTTCGGTACCCGAGGGTGAGGAAGGTGAAGGTTCAGGGCTAGGCGGAATACAGGATTTTAGAATGATAGGTGGGGAATTTGGGGTAATGGCCTCAGTTGCTGCAAACGACCTTGTTCATCACCGTGGTAAGGAAGCAGGAAAAATAGTAGTTTTTCTCTTACGAGCACTTTTCCTTAGGGTAGGGGGATTATCAGAAATGGTGGCTTCCTTAACTGAGGCCCTTGTTCTTCTTTTTAGTGTGGTTGCAGCTTTTTGCTGTCTTTTCCTTTTAAGCATAATGATGGGGGTATTGTCATCTGAATCATTGGTGGGGATATGGACCATGGGAGTGGATGGTTTAGCTTCATTAAGGGGCGGGGTCTGCTGCAGATTTTCAGTGCTCAATTGGGGTGTTTCTGCTGTTGGTTGCTGATTTTCAGCAGCTTGCTGGGAGTTTTCCTCGGATTGCTGGAAATTTTCTTCGACTTGCTAAGGATTTTCCTCAGCTTGCTGAGGAGGGTTATTGACGGGAGGTGGATTTTGAGGGAAAAGCCTCTATTTATTAAGAGCTAGACCAAACGATGGTGTGTGAGGGAGAGGAGTTGGTGCTTTGCGTTCACGGTATAGTGTACCATATTTTTTTAGACAGCCAAGCAGATAATAGTGAATATTTATTAAACGACCATGCCTCAAATGATTTAATAACACAAATTCGTGTTGGTAGACTACCTGATAATGACCCTCGCAGGTGAAATACTGCTTAACAAATTCTGTAACCTTTGGCCATGGCGATGGTAGTGATCGAAGTGCAACACCCCTGCCTTTGGATTCAACGTGCTCCCCTGGTAACAGAAAATCTTGTTGTGCATTGAGAATGAGGTGTTTCCTGCTGAACCAGCGAGTACCATTGGTTGGTAGTCCTGAAACTTGCGCTATGTCCTCCTCTGTTGCTGGAATTGCACCCCTTGGACAGTGGAGTATCCTTCCCTCAAATTGCATGCAAATTCCAGAACCTGTTGTGAATCAAAATCCAGAAGTCTTCTGAAGTAATCCACCCATCCTTCTTGTAGAAAGATTTGGTATGCCTCCTGGTAGAGTTCCAGTAATGCCGTTGAGCCAGGTTCATGTCTAACATCATTTCCTCCCATAGTTACTAGTTCAGACAAAATACAAAGTGCAGAGCCGAGTTGCCGAGGTCGAAACAGAGTAGAACATTACAAATGAAGTTATGACATGATAAGGTACAGACGGGGTAACTAGATACTACCACAAGAAATAGAAATGGCGGTGATTGGCATGTCATGTAATGATTACAATATTTCGGTAATCCCCCCCAACTGCGGCTGAATGATATGGTTGAAGGTACAACGATTTCGGCAGTCATATCAATATCTCCTCATTAACTACAATTTAATATTCACACCTAAACACACATACCTTTATATTTACCTTTGGTTGTTGCACCAAAAAGTATTATCTCGTCATTAATAGGTCGATGATAGTTATAAAAAGGGCTTGTAAAGTATGAGGGTTTTTATACACAAGGTTTTCATTATTCACAGGAAGTAATAGTGAAGGAACATAATTATCTGGATGAATGGCTGATTCCTTTAATGAAGAGTGATATGTTTCCATCGGAGTAATGGTTCATTCTCGGGAACAGAAATGGGGAAATTGGTGCTTCTTGGGAAAAATGGAAAAGATTGGTGTTTAAGCACTGAGAATTGGTGTTTCAGCAATGGGAAATGGTGTTTCAGCAACGGGAAATGATGGAAAAAATGTAAGAGGGAATGAATTATGATCTGAAGTGACATGGCAATGCTTCCCAAGCCGCAGCTTAGTCCTTCCTATATTAGAATTTTTCTTCTCAGCCACCCTCTGAAGCTAAGATCTGCAAAATAATTAATTGTAACATGGCAACCTTTGACAGGGATTATTAGTTAAGAAATCTAATCTAAAAATAAATACATAAACATAAAATTAAGTGCATTGAGGGATAGCAGGTTCCCCCAAAAAGGCATAATGTATGTCTGTCATGCAAGTGGCTTTGAAATCCTCTTTAGAAATAGGTTGTTGATACAAATGGAGTCGATACCCATTCACTAATAATGGTGTTCTGGAATCATCAATCGTTAAGAGTCTGTCTGTTCCATTTGGAAAAACAGTATCTACTTCATAAGGTCCCAGCCACCTTGTTCTTAATTTACCTTGAAAATTTTCAAAATGGGAGTCATACAGTAGAGCCCAATTACCTTTTTGGAACTGCTTATGCTTAATGGTTTTGTCATGCCACCCGGTTCATTGTTGTTGTATCATGGTTGTTTGATAGATGGCATCCAACCTCTTTTCATCCAATTCCTGAAGCTGCTGCAACCTAGCTATTTGTGCATCAGTCAAGTCAAGGTTAACAGCTAAAGCAGTCCTTAAGGTTTTGATTTCAAATTCCACAGGAAAAACAACACTTTTACCATAAACTAATTCATAAGGTGAAAAACCCGTAGTGTTCCTCCAAGTAGTTATGTAAGCCCATAATGCTTCAGGCAACCTTTGAAACCAGTCCCTTCTATTTTCCTTTATTGTTTTTGTTAAAATGGCTTCTATGACTTTATTCGTACTTTCCACCTACCCATTGGCCTGGGGGTGATAAGGTCTAGTCATTTTATGCTTAATGTGATGTTTCTGGAGTGTATCTTTGAAGCCATAAGAGTTAAAAGGAGGTCCTCCATTGTGACTAGCTCTCTAGGCAATCCAAACCTAACAAAGATTTCTTCAAATAAAAAGGTTAAAACTGATTCTTCATTAGCTCTGAGGAGTGTCGTAGCTTCTACCCATTTATTCATATAATCTGTGCAAAATAGTATATAAAATCTTTGATTGGATGGAGGGTTGATGGGACCTATAAAATCTAGCGCTCATCTTTCAAAAGGTTCAAGTATTACCTGGGGATTGAGTGGCATTTCATCCCTGTGATTAGGCTAGCCCATTCTCTAACAGCTATCATAGGCCCTAACATATTTCTTTGCATCCTTGAAAAGTGAGGGCCAATAATAACCCATTCTAAGAACCTTTTGTGTTGTTCTTTTATCAGCAAAATGCCCTCCACAAGGGTCATCATGACAAGCCTTCAATATATCATGAAATTCATCTTCTCTGATGCATCTCTGAATTTCATGATCGAGTCCTGTGTGAAAAAGACACCCGCTTATCGATCTGTACCTAGCACTTTGCTGAACGATCTTTCTTTTCTCTTTGTACGATAGGTGTGATGGTAGCTTCCCTGCAACTAAGTAATTGGCAATGTCTACATACCAAGGTGAGTGAGCAGATACTGCAAATAAATATTCATCAGGAAAGGAATCATCTACTGGAGTATTTTCATCAGTTTTTAGCTGAGAAAGGAAATCAACAACTACATTTTCTTTACCTGGTCGATCTACAATTTTGATATCAAATTCTTGTAGTAATAATAACCATCTAATAACTCGAGCATTTGTAACTGATTTGTTCATTAAATATTTAATGGCCGAGTGATCAGTATGAACAAAAGTAGTGTAACTGATAATATAATGTCAAAACTTATTAATAGCATAAATGACTGCTAAGAATTCTTTCTCTGTAACTGTATAATTAAGTTCAGCAGGGAGCATATTTTTACTAATAAAATAGATAGCATAGGGGAGATTGTTTTCTTCTTGACCCAAGACAGCTCCAATTGCAGTATCTGAAGCATCAGAGGATATATGAAAGGGGAGTGCCCAGTGAGGTCCTCTTAAAATGGGAGTTGTAGATAATTGATGTTTAAGTTCATTAAATGCTTTTTGACAACCATCAGTCCACTTAAATTCAGCATTTTTCATAAGTAACGCAAACAAAGGAGAAGCTATTTTAGAAAAGTCCTTGATAAATCTTCTATAATATCCAGTATGTCCTAAAAAACTTCTTACATCAGTTTGTGTTTTAGGGATAGGAAGAGTCTGAATTGCCTGTACTTTAGCTGGATCAACTTGAATTCCTAGGAATGAGATGAAGTGTCCCAATACAATTCCTTGATTCATCATCATATGGCATTTTTCAGTACTTAAGGCAAGATGTGCTTCTATACATCGTTTAAATACTTTCTCAAGGTTTTGTAATGCATCTTCAAAAGTCACACCATGAGGAGTAAAGTCATCCATAAATATTTCTAAGGAATCATTAAGCATATCAGAAAAAATCAGTATCACCGCTCTTTGAAATGTTGCTGGGGAATTACATAATCCAAATGGAAGAACTCTATAGGAAAAAGTCCCCCATGGAATAGTAAAGGTGGTCTTGTCTTGATCTTGGGGTGCAATCTTGATTTGATTATATCCACTAAATCCATCCAAAAAGGAAAAGAATCTCTTACCTGCCAAATTGTCTAGTACCTGATCAATAAATGGTAAGGGGAAATTATCTTTCTGAGCAGCCTTATTTAGAGCTCTATAATCTACACACACTCTCCATTTCCCATTTTTCTTAGGTACAATTACTAATGGAGAAACCTATTCACTATCAGATATAGGATATATAAATCCTGCATTCAACAATTTTTGAAGTTCTTCCTTCACAATTTCCCTTAAATTGGGATTCATTCGTCATTGGGGTTGACAGACTGGGTGAGCTCCCTCTTTAATATAAATACGTTGAGTACATAATTCAGGAGAGATGCCCTTCATATCTGTGTAATCCCATGTGAATGCTTCTTTATTCTCACGGAGTAGCTTCATTAACTGTTGTGCTTCAGCATCTGTTAGGTTAGGGTTTATATTTAACGTTTTGCCAGGCTCGATTTCTACTGTTATACTTTTGGAGGAGATGCCAGCTGATGTCTGAGATAAATTTTTAGTTTTAAGGTTTTGCTGAGATTCAGGTTCCAAGATTGTAGTCAAGTGATCATGTATTTCAGAGTTAACTGAAGAAGGTTCAGAAATAAAATTGCTAATTAATTCATCCTCGGTTGAATCTTTAAAAGTTAAAGCTTGTCCGACAGCCAAGATGGGTTGGGTCTCATAATCCTCATAATCTAACCATACAGAGTTATCATTATTAATCATAGGTGTAGCATGAGGGTAAAGAGTAAGCTTCTTGGTTTCACATCCATTAGAAATTGTCATTGAACCTGATCTACAGCTGATGAAGGCATCTGTTGTAGCCAGCCAAGGTCTCCCTAAAATCAATGGATGACCCCTCAACTTTGTTTTAGTCTGTAATACAACAAAATCAGCTAGGTAGTTCCAAGATTCGACTGAAATTATCAGGTCTTCAATGAATCCTTCGGGTTTGATTGTGGAGCGTCAGCTAGCTCTAGAATGGTTTGGGTTTCCCTAATTACATTCTTTAACTATAATAACTGTGCAGTTTCAAGTGTCATAATGTTTATTGTAGCACCTAGATCTACTAGAACTCTAGAAACAAAAGTTTTTCCAACCTGTACTGTGACCGTAGGATGACCAGGGTCACCATATTTCACAAGGGGGGTTTTTCCTGTCATTAGAGCAGCTAGATCACCCATCACATGGACTGTGAGGGGATCTTTAGCTTTTCTTCCAAGTTTCTTAATGCAAATATCTCTCACAGTTCTAGCATAAATTGGTACATCTCTCAGTGCTTGTAAAAGTGGAATTTTAACATATAAACTCTACAATTCTCCTAAAAGATTAAAAGCAGGTGGCTCAAGTGTTTTGGTAAGAGCCAGACGTTCAGGGAATGGCGGCTCTGCTGTTTCAGCAGTCTTGTTAGAGGATGATTCAATTGTTTCAACATTGTTATTAGATGACTTATCTTTTCCTGTCTCTTCTTTATCAGAATCAAAAGAAGTAATGTCATCAATAATTGGTTCGAATACTCTCCCAGACCTCAAATGAATATCATTACATTGCATAGGGAAAGTAGGCTGGTTTTGAATATCAATTACCTGTAGAGCTTTATTGTTATTTGGGTTGGGGTTAGGTTGCATAGGCAGATGGGGTCTCATTGTCTGATTATTCGGTGGAGCATTTGATGGTAAGGAGAGAGATTGCTGATACTGGGGAAATTGGTTTGGAAATGGGATTTGTTGAGCTGTCCAGTTTGGGTTCCATTGATTAAAATAGGATTAATGTAGATCCCAAGGATTCCACATTGTAGGATCAATAAAAGGAGGATTTGGTCGCTGCATGGGTGGGAAATTCATTTGATTAAAGGGTGGCTATTGCATTTGATTCAAGGGCGAGTAATTTGCTTGAAAAGGAGGATGATTGTTCCAACGATTAAATGACATGTTAGAATTTGTACCTTGTCCTCGTGGTTTCCATTGCCTCCTCTGTGTCAGCAAGTACACTGCTTTAGCTTCCTCTTCAGTTGGCTGCAGTGCTGCTTTTATTCCTGGTAAAGAAGGGCATTGTTGAGTCTCATAGTGCAAATTGGTACCTTGTCCAGTGGGAATTCCCTTAGTGGGTGTTTTTCTCTGCATTTAGAGCAGAAAATAGCCAAAGCATCTTCTGCTTCTACCTGCTTCTTTTTAACCTGCAAGGTATCAATTTGTGAAGCAAAAGAGCTTAACATTTCAGTTTTAAATTCTTCAAATAAGTTACCTATTTCAGCTTGTGTTGCTCCTCCACTCGCTGATTTCTGGACTCTTGAGTATGTACTATCTTTTCTTTTTGGTCTGCTTGCTGCTCCACTTGAACATCTCTTACAGAGGTTGACAATCTCATCATATGATTCCTTAGATATATCCCCTTTTCCAAGCATATTCAACATATCTAAACAATCATCTCGTACCCCTTTTAACAGTATTGACTTAATAATATCCTTACTCATATTCGGATGATTAGATCGCTACAAATTATACTGTAGTCTTTCCATGAATTCCTCCAGATTTTTGTCCTCCTTCTGAACCATCTTAAATAATTCCTCCTTCCTTTCTCTTGTTCGGCAATAGTCTTGGTATTTGGCCAAGAACTTTTCTTTCATTTGATCCCATGTTATGATCACATGTCTTCCTAGGCTCATGAACCACCTCAATGCATTTCCTTTTAATTTTGCTGGAAATAAATTCAACTTTTGAGGATTAGTAACATAATCATAACTCCTACACAATATATCAAACTCAAACAAAAATTCATCAGGGTCTTCAAATGATAAACCATGGAAATTAGGTAGGGCTGAAAGTGGAATGTTCTTCATAGGAGTTGCCCCTCTAGGAAGATCTTCAATAGGGAATTCCAAGGTGGAGAGGGAATTTTCCCCTCTTCCTTCTCTTCATCCCCCACCAAACAGTCCTTCATTGTTTCTGTCCATTGGTTGTTCCCCTGTCTCACTTGCTCAGTCTTCAGCACTTTCTGTAGGGCTTTCGATGTCCTGAACTGGTTCCTCAACTTCAATATCTTCGATTGGTTCCTCAATATCTTCCACTGACTCCTTGATTTGTTCTACTGTCTCTTCGGCCCTTTCTGGTCCCAATACTTCCTCCGTTTCGTAGTCTGTCTGGAGAGAGTGTTGAGTCTGTGGCCTTCGAAAGCTTACCTTCTGAGATGTTTCATCTTTTGAAATAATGTCGTCAATGAAAGTTTTTCTTCCTCCTCTGCCTTTTCCCCTACCGCCTGTAGGGTTAGCTTTACTGTGTCCTTTCATGCATCTTGTACATCTAAAAGAAAATTGTTAATACTTTTAAAATCTTCGGTTGCCTTCCCCGGCAACGACGCCAAAATGTTGTACACTTTAATTACGTATTAATTAAACAGTCGAGTGCCACATAAATTGTCAACCTGGGAAAGTCGGATTATTTCAAAGGTGACTGCATACTGTATGTACTCAATTTTAATAGCATTAAAAAGCTGTAGTATAAACAATTCACACCTTGTTAACCTCTACTCTGTGTTACAGCAGTTATGGTCTATTGCAGGAACTGAATAAGAACAGATATTTAATTAAAGAGAGTAAATCTGCAAAAGAAAACAACGGTTGTCCTGTAACAAAGGATCAGGACACTATCCCCAGAGTAGGAACATTCAGCACCTGCCTCTGTTATCCAGTTCACCAATGCACTTTGTAAATCCTAGTCACCGGTGAGGCACTCATGTAACAACATCAATCGATTAAAAGAGAAACATAGTCTTAGCAAAAGTAAAATATCATCAGAAGCAGTACTCGTGAATAAGGTATGAACAGAAATCACACACAACACACAACAGAAAGAAGATGGGTGAATCTTGTGATGAAGGTGGGCCCTGTCCTTCTCACAAGATTCCCCAAGACACGAAAACTAAGGTAAAATACTCAGAACAGAACTTTATTGATCCGTCAATATAATATACCATATTACAGAAAAGATTCAGTCTCGTTCTTTCACTACAATCCTTGTGTTACAGCTTGTTCATCCTATGTCGATCTTCTCTCTAATGTAGATGTCTCCTCTTTATAGAGGAGACATCTATTACAAAAGATTTTCATTATAAATTCTAGTTCAACCCTTTGTACAAAAATAGGGAAATCAGTTCCTGTTAACAGAATGTTTTTATAGTAATGTGGATCATGAACATTACGACCAATGTAATAGTTTATTCAATAATCGATCAGATTCCTTTGTTGTTGAAAATCTGGTACGCAAATCTCAACTGTCTCCTTGAGATTCGCATGTTGTCCTTGCTGTTTCAGCTTCGAGGTTCATGCTGTTTCTGCTGTTTCAGCAACTGCAAAATATAGTCCTGCCAGCTTTAGGCAGTTTCAACAATTGTTCAGCAACTCAGTCAACTTCAAGGATCAATTATAAAGATAGCATGATTATGTGTTGAATAATTAAACATATAGTAATGAGAAGAGTTACTGTATACCTTTAGAATGATTGAGTCAAAACACTAGCAAGCGCTTTCAACTATGGGTTGAAAAGGGTAATATTATGACAAAATATAAGGTCAAAAATAGACAATATGGGGTCCTAACAACAATCTCATGCACCTTGCACGCTCCATGATTGTTCTATTCATCCTTTCTGACACACCATTTTCTTTTGGTGTTCTTGGAACTTTCTTCTCTCTACGAATTCCATGCTCTGAACAATACCTATCAAACTCTTTGTTGCAATATTCACCTCCTTTGTTTGATCTGAGACACTTCAATTTATTTCCTGACTCAATCTCATCCAAAGCTTTCAGTTTCTTGAAAGTATCAAATACATGAGATTTATTCTTAATACAATAAATCCAAGTTTTTCTAGTTGCATCATCAATAAAAGTAACATAATAGTGAGAGCCACCGAGAGATGATACCTAAGCAAGTCCCCATACATCTGTATGCACAAGCTCTAATTTTTCGCTCTTCTTTTCTTTCCCAACTCTGAAAAATTTGACTCTCTTCTGTTTTCCATAAATGCAATTCTCACAGAAGTCCAAATCAACATTCTTCAATCCCGTCAACAAATTCCTTGAGTGAAGAAGCTTCATCCCCTTTTCACTCATGTGTCCAAGCCTGTGATGCCATAATGTTGCATCTGCTCCTTTGGAAGTTAAAACATTAACAGAGTTAGAAATACCATTGCATAAATACAATATACCAACCTTTTCACCTTTTGCTATTACTAGGGCTCCTTTTGTGACCTTCCAAGCTTTATCTGTGAAAGTTGTCACACAACCTTCACCGCCTAACTACCCTATTGAAATCAGATTTTTCTTCAGATCTGGAACCTGCCTTACCTCCTTTAGTAGCCATTGGTTTCCATTATGATGTTTTACAAGAACCTTACCCACTCCAACAATTTTACCGGGTTTATCATCACCCAAATGGACTTGTCCAAAATCTCCTTGAACATAGTCATGAAAATATTTCTTATCAGGTGTGGCATGTAATGAGGCCTTTGAATATACCACCCAGGAATTAGTAATATTTTCGAAAGAAAGAATCAAAGCATATTGTAACACCTCACCTGTCACATTTGCTTCATGATTGTTTTCTTGTTGTGAATCTCCTTCTTTTCCCTTCCAAGATCTATGTCTTTCTTTAGGTGTCCTTTCTTTCCACATTTCCAGCACACTATCCCCGATCTGGACTTGGATCTGCCTTTCCTTGATTTACTATGATATCCTCAGCTCTTTCCTCTTTCCATTTTTCTTCCCCTAGACATTGCACTTAAAGCATTACCTGATGTCTCACCGGAGCTTTTCCGTCACATTTTCTCGCTAAGGATAGCGCCGACAACATCATCAAACTTTAAAGTACTAGATCCAGAAACAGAGTTACTAATGGCCATTACTAAACCATTCCAACTTTCTAGCAATGAGCACAAGAATAAAAGAGATCTAACTTCATCATCAAAGTTTACTCCTATAGAACTTAACTAAATTTTAATAGTATTAAAATGATTAAAATGGTCTACAATAGATCCACCTTTTGACATCTTCATATTAAATAATCGTTTCATAAGAAATACCTTGTTTGAGGCCAAGGGTTTTTCATACAGTTTCGCCAATGCCTTAATCAAACCCTCTGTCATTGTTTCCTTCGAAATGTTGAAGGCGACTGACGCTGCAAGGCACAACCATACTGTTCCGAATGCCTTTCTATCGTGAAGGTTCCGTTCTTCATCTATCATACCTATCGGCATCTTTGTTTTTCCGCCCAATGGTAGGTACAGATCCTTCTGATACAGATAATCTTCCATCTGCATCTTTCACAATGAGAAGTTTTGGCCATTAAATTTCTCAACCCTAAACTTATCATCTTCTACCATTGCTCCCACTCGAACGAGGAACCCTTCTTTCATGCGAGTTTATTAGCCAAATAGACCTTCAGCTCTGATACCAGTTGTTAGAAAATTATATATTACAGAGCAATGGAACACATAGAATATTGCATAAATATAAATGTAGAAAATACATAAAATGAGAGAGACACAGATATACATGGTTCACCTAGTTTGGGCTACGTCCACCACGAACAGCTAGCCCTTCCTTTCTATTATCCATCAAAATGAAGAGACACAACCTACAACAGATCCACTGTAATATCCTTTGTTTTCTCTCATAGTCTCACCTCTCTGTTTCTCGCTGGGAGAATACACATCTATTACACGACCTCAATACAATGCCCTCATACAAAGAGAGGGGTTTCCTTCTAGGGAAAAAACCCTAAACTAAACATAAGTTATACCGTCAGATCATACGCCTAATGAACGGCCCAGATTGACCCCACGTGGAGGGGTGTACAAACTTCTTGGGGTATACATCCAGTTGAAACAAAGACCTTTAAATAATCATGCTCCACACCCAAAAAATTTAGGGCGCCGAAGACCATCACGGGTATGGTCATTAGACCCACGATCATCGCGCTTGAGTCTAAAGGCTTGCGTGATGCCATCACACTTTTTGTAAAAATAGGCACGATGGTGCCAAGGGTGGTTTTTTGAGAAATACAACTCTCTTTTAAGAAAAAATTGATGATTTTGATCCATAAAAAGGGAATTAATAAGTGTTAAATGTTGTTTTGCAAGGGAATATGGCCTTGGAGTGGAAATAAAGAGGCCATGAGGCCGAATACTTTCAAGCAGCTCAAGATCCTGAATGCATAAACGATCTGAGGAATTGTGGGCTACTAAAATTCTTTAGGACCATAGGGTTAATGGATCAGATGGAATCGCTGCCCTATCTTATTAGTCTCTGGGTTGTAGATCGAGAGATCTTCATCATAAAAGGACAAGAATTAGAACTAGAGGATATGGATATCTACTTCATCATAAGATTGTCCCAATGAGATTTTTTACATATGTTCAGATATGTGTTGAAGCGGACCTCAGTGAAAAGTTAATGAGAAAATATTTTTGGTTACAGCTTCTGTTCTAGGGTTTCTGACCTTCTCTGCCATTCTTGAGCCTGCTCTGGCTGAGCAGCTCACCAGACTGGCTGATCTCTACTGCAAGGGTAGGGGACTGGCCCGTCTAATGCGCGGAGGGGGGTCCACAGGGACCCCATCATTCAAAAGCATTGTGATGAACAAGCAGACAAAAAATGAAGGGTTGAGAATCCCAGGATACGGTGATAGCAAAAGCCCAGGAAGTAGCAGAAAAGACAAAGGGCAAGAAATGACAGCGGAACAAGGAGGGGGTTCCACGCAAAAGGAACAGGAAGCAGAAAACATACCCCTCGGGGCAGCTGCAAATTCTCAAGACGAGGGCCGAAAGCAGACCCAGACCACTGAAGGAAACAACAAAGAAAAGCAAGGGGGACCACGAAATGGAAAGGAGAAGGAACCGCCCATCACCCCGGGCACCAGCAAGGCCCCTCAGGGAGCCTGTAAGCCCAAAAAGAAAGAAGCCCTAAGAGTGATCTGTTCAGACCCAAAGATCCAAGCACATAGGGAGCACATGTCGGAGCATGCGGTTATTTGAAAATTCATGGGACTGTGGCCTACGGAGCGAGCCCTTTGCCAATGGATCAAGCAGCACTGGAAGCCCAAAGGTGACATTAATTTTCACCTAGAAGCTAAAGGATTTTTTACAGTTGTCTTTACAAACCTAGAAGACAAAGACAGGGTTTTCGAAGGAGGCCCATATTTTTTCTCTTCAGCTGGTCTCTACATGAGACCCTGGAAGCCCAACTTTGTGCCTGAAAACGAAACCTTCACTCAGGTCCCAATTTGGATATGTCTCTTCTCCCTCCCCATAGATTATTGGGGTCTAAATACTCTCAAGCAAATAGGAGATAAGTTGGGTACTTTTGTCAAAGCGTCTGAAGCAAC
>APFE031702648.1:0-10083 GCA_000404065.3 Pinus taeda
TTCTTCATTGCTGCTTCCAAGGCTTCCATCTTCTTAAAGCATTTAGATTCTAAGTGGCCATCTCGATTACAAAAGTTGCAATGTCTATCATTCTTCTTGCCTTTGTTTTTATTTGCCTTATCATTCTGGTGAAATGATTTTTCATTTTGAGGCTGAAATTGCTTAGGACCCTTGTTTGGTTTAGGACCATTCTTTTTAGGAAATGACTTCTTAGGATTCTTTAAATTTGGTTGCTGCTGGGCGGTTAACGTTTTCTTGGAAGAGTTTCCACGATTAAGAAGACCAAGGTGTAAGAGTTTTTCTGTTCTCTTATTAAAGAATCACAAAAAGCGTCAAAGGAAGGGGGCTTGTAGTCTGTCCTTGAGAAATGAAGGCTTCTCTTGTAGAATGGAAGGTGGAAACAAATACAGAGTAGGCTGGTCCCAACTTAGAAGGATGGAATAGATAAGGTTACTGTCTGTTTTCTTAACTTTAACACCTTCCAAGAGATGTCTAATGGTCTTGAATTTGGACAAGAAATCTTCAATGCAAGAAAAATTATTGGGGTTTAATGTAAGCAATTCATTTTCAAGTTGATGGGCTCTAAGTTCTTTTTTATTCCAAAAACTTTAGTAAGTTGTTCCATTGCTTTATCAGGAGTATCAAGTTTAGCAATATGGAATCTAAGATCGGGAGAGATAGACATCCCTATCAACCCACGTGCTTGATCTTGCCTATTTTCCCATTTGGCTAATTTCTCTTCATCTTTTGGCTTGGTTTCTTGGCTTGTGGCGATTCGGTAAAGACCTTTACTTCTAAGTAAATCCACAATGTAGACCACCATTGGAAGTAGTTGGTGCTGTCAAGGATAACTTGGCATGAACTTTGCATTTTGACAAAAACTGAAGCTATATATGCTGAAACTAAGTGTTCCAATGGAAAGAGTTCGAAAAGTTAGGCTGGTTCAAAAAAAAACGGTTCTGAAAACGGCTTCCGGTTGAAGAAGTTATGACCTTTTTATAAAAAGTTGATGAAGGCGCCGGCAAAGTGCGGGAATGTGCGGAAATGAAAAAAAAAACGCTCATTTTTCAACAAAAAGGAGATTTGAACCCAAGACCTCTACTCTCTTAAATTAGCTTTGACCAAGTGAGCTATACAAAAAGAGAGAGAGAGAGAGAGAGGGGGGGGGGCCTTTGTTTTCTTTTAGTCACGGATGCTTTGGATTGCGTGCTTGCTTGAGAAAGCTCTTCTCCTCCCTACAAAACAAAAACACAAAACCCAACACGGACATGAAAAAAAAACAAGCCTTACGGCTTAAAGTTAGCTTTACCCGGAAACTAAATATTTTCCTCAATGTTTCTGATTTTCCGAGATCACACTAAGGTGCAGGGAAAAGAGCATACGCATGAGGAAAATTCTTCCTTTCTGTTTCTAATTTTCCCAGATCGCACAGATTCGCAGGGCAAAGAGCATACGCAAAAATGAAAGGTATAGATCCGGTAAAAAAAAAATAGCTAAATAAATTGCAACCGAAATAAACAGAGAGAAAATAACAGTAAACCGCAAATAAACACTGTATACCTCCAGATCTAAAAAATGACGCAGCTAGGCCTACCGGAAACCTTTTCGTGTGAAATGAAAGGGGTTCCTCACTGGAACAGATACTCCCAACACAACAGAGCAGTCCTCTCGGCCCGAAAGCAGTCAGAAACAGTAGATCTAGGAGATGGCAGTCGCATGCAGTTCTACCGGCTTCAGATTTGGATCAACAACGGACGCGGCCCTCAAATAGCTCTGATACCATGTAGGAATATACAGGGTAAGTTCCTCAGACAGAACACCAAAAGGACACCGCTCACAAACAGATCACAGATCAATACACCAGTATTTTGACGTGGTTAAAACCCTCAGAGAGGGAAACAGTCCACGACCTGTGCCAACGTGGCTACTACAGGCAATTTATTAATAAAAGAATGAAAATTTACATAAGCTTCTCTCATGCACGGTGAACCTACAAATGACCCTCCATGCGCTTTAAATAGAATTCATGGACCAATCGGGTGTCAATCCACAGATCAAGTGTCGGTAATACCGAGGAGAGAATGAATCGCCGGATCACTATATATCGTGACCATTGGATTGTAAGCTACAAATGTACATGTTAAAGAAACACACTTTACCTAACTCTATACTAGACCAAGTTATACTTAACTATTCCTACGTGTCAGAATATCCTAACATTGTAAGCCTCATTTTTTGTAGTAAGTGCCCCATTTGGTAGCAGTATCGTGTTGGTCACCCTTGTGCGCAACATCTTCATGGCAGATGAAGTGTCGATTGTGAGGCTGGTGGACACTTTGCTAGCCTGTGGAGTGTGAGCCTGCAACTCCTAGAGCTCTACCCGGAGAGCCACTAATACCAATTGCTACTGCTCTTTGAACTGTTGGAGGGCCTCCACAATGACATCCCTCACAATTTCTCCAATATCGTGCAAATCCCCCTCAGTGAGGGTGATTGGGTCCAAGGATGTCTTTGAAGCCTTGGTTTTCTTCCGTGACACTACTTTCTCTTGCGGTCGCTGATACTTGAGTTGAGTGGATGTCGTCTGTGAGTCCATGCCACCTTGTTCTGTTGGCTCCTTTGTTTCTGCCTCAGCCCCAGGCAAAGGTGACTTATGTCCTTTGCACTCTTCTCCTCCTGTCTCTTGATGTTCTGCCAATTTCACGGTGTCGTGCGCTGCTTGGGTCTTAGCCTCTGCTTCCTCTTTTCTGTGCTTCTCAGCCAGCTACGCCATTTTGAGCTTTGTTTCTTCCTTATTACACTGCATGGAGGACTTGTCCATTTCCATCGTGCCACTCCGACAGCCAAGACTCGAGGATTGTAAAGATAACATCATCTGTTGCTAGATAAGGTAAGCTATGCCATGTCTTCATGGGGTACTTCCGCGCCCTAATAAAGACATGGTGGAAATCTGCTTTGAACTCTGCAAAGCTCTACAAATTAGCGTATACTGTGGCTGACAACCGTGGCTTGCGATTGATCCCCATCCGAATACTCATCTCCATTAAGATCCAAAAGATTTTGCTTTCTTTTACGTGCTGCACATCATTGGTTGCCCACAACGAAGCATACTTCACTGCCTCTGGAAGGTCCAATGCGACTGAAGGGAATTGGCTATCTTCTGGCAGCACCCATGCCATCAATACAGTCAACAACAAGAGTAACCCATAGTGGAACGCCTTGCCCTGCTCCTGTGCCTCGCGACAGTTCGCAAGGAACTCATCGCATAGATAATTTGCCTAGTTGAACTGGACTCCTTCAATGCATTGGCTGCTAGTGCAATCACAGGCATGGGCACCTCATCCACGTGACACTTCCGCATCACCTTCCCTGCTAATATTTGTGTTGCTACCTTGACTGTAGTGTTGTTAATACTAGAGATGGCATATCCCCGCTTCTTCTTCTCCAACTTGAATTTCTTCTTCATAGCTTCCGCGAGGGCTAACTCACGACCTTTTCCTTCTGATATATTGGCTAGATCCTCCCTTGAGTAAGGAAATCGTGTGATCCGATGGATCAAGTGGTCTGTGATGGTAATGGGCTCCTCCGGCCACAAACACCCATCATGCACTAAGCAGAGCAACTGCCTGATGATGAAGATGGTCACTGGGGTGCGATGGTAATGCAGTACCCAGAGTAGGTTGAGTAGCGAAAATTTCTCTACACCCTTGAGCCATGTCCACGACTCTAATTAAATCATTACAGTAGTCGTGTGAATCAATCGGTGCATTAGCTGCTCATTCTCTAAATGCAAGAATTTATCGTGCTCTGCGAGGTCCCATTCTTCGAACTTTAGTGCAGGAAACCACCCTAAGCACGACCCCTAAAAAACAATGTCATCCAGGAGAAATGGAGTTTTCTGGGAGATATTGCTCTCAGCAATGTCCTTTGGCACCTTGGCTTTACCCTTGCACGAAGGAACATATTCTGGTAACTTGGTAATAGGATCTGCACCCTAGGTTTCAACTTCCATTTCCAAATCCTCCTCATCTTCTAGGATTTCTTCAGATTCTTCCTCATCTGCCTCCAGATTAATGGCCTTCCCCTTTACCTGCAAAGTGAGCTTGGTCCTCTGTGGGTTTCTTGGTGAGATGCGCACCGGTAGCATAATCTACTTATCCTTCTTTGGTCTCGGTATCCTGGGTGATTTAGGGACTTCGACTACCACTTCGGCACTCTATAGGGCAGCTTCTACTACCTTAATTTCCTGTGTAGCTTCCTCGGCTGTCACCGCTTTTGTGTCCATGGCTTTCGTGGGTGTTGACATCATTCTATTCAGGAGGTCCTGCATCTCCTTCGACAATCTCTCAAACGCTGAACTTTCTCTTAAAGCCTCAAAGTTCACATGGTCCATATACACCTGATAATGCGATAACTGAATTTTCAAAATGCCAAGTTTTTTTGCTGGACAACCACTTGTAATTTATAGGAACTTTTGAATTCAAATCCGACAGTTCCCCCACATTTGGCCCATTAATGTTATATTGGCGGCAGATTTTCAAGAATCTAATCCATAAATTTCACCTGAAGTGCGTGCCACCCACTCCATTTGGCCACCATTCGACCATCAAATCATGAACAATGACTTTAATGGTCACTTTCTGGCAGACCTGCATGCTATTTCCATGAGTAGCGCAGATGCCTACACGTTGTAGCAGACCCTGTGACACTTCCCTGCTTCGCGCAGTCCTGAAATTCCGCAGCTCCCCAACCTGGGCAATGTAGTTTATAGTCCTGTGCCTCCTTTCAACTACCTGGAGTGCTAATACTGTGCTATTTTCATTTAGTGACATGGTTGGACCACTGGTGTATGACTTCAAGTGACTGCCATTCACCTTTCTTGGGAAGGGTTCTCCATTTAACTTGACCAATTGTACCGCTCCTCCGTCGGTAATATTCTTAATAACATATGGCCCTAACCAGTGCATCCTAAATTTTCTGGGGAATTTATAAAAATTACTATAATACAAAAAAACAAGATTTTTTACCTTAAATGTGCGTAGCTTGATGCGTCGATCATGCCATGCCTTTTCAAGTTGCTTTTGGACCTGTTGGTGAAACCCAGCCAAAAATCTTTCTTCTTCAAACTCATCCAGCTGCGCAAGCCTCTCCTCCAGGGCTTCGTAATCTGTCATACCTGTGAGCGCTGCTAGGCACGGTGTGTTCCATAGGCACTACGGATTCCACATCATAGACAAGCCTAAAAGGGGTTTGTCCCGTCAGCTTTTTGCATCTTGTTTGATAAGCCCACAATACTATAGGTATGCGTAGGTCCCAATCACTTAATTAAGCATTGCAAACTTTGGTTAGCTCATTTTCAAGCACTTTTTTGAATGCCTCCACTATCCCATTAGCCTGTTGGTGATAAGGAGTGCTCTTCTGGTGATACACATGAAATTCCTCCATTAGTGCACTGATCGTCTCATTCAGGAAGTGCGTACCACGATCAATCATCAAGATCCTTGGGCATCCAAATCATGTTAGTACATGCTCAAATAGGAACTTCGCGGCCATTGCGCCTGTGCAATCCTTCACCAGCTACGCTTCTACCCAACGAGTCAAATACTACGTCGCAGTGATAATGTACCTCGCCCCTGTCTTCCCTTGTGGCTAAATGGGTCTTACAAAATCTATTGCCCACTTCTTGAAAGGTTGCAACGTCCTTTGTGGATTCAAAGGAATTTCATCCCTCTGTGATGGCCTACCTGTTCTTTGACATTCATCATGTGCCTTGCAATATGCTTTTGAATCCTGATGAAGGGCTGGCCACCACAATCCTGCATGTAGAATCTTCTGTGCGGTTTCTATCACTACATAATGTCCTCCCACGATGCCTTCATGAGCATCCACGTGGATGCTGCTTTGTTCAAACTTAGGTATATACCATCTCAATATCTCATTAGCCCCCATATTGTATAGATGCCCAACAATGACAGAGAAATCTGTCGCGTGCACCACTACTTCCTTCTTTTATTGGACAGAGTATCCTTCCAGTGCAATTCCTGTTGTCAGGAAGTGTATTATATCCTCAAAATTACCATCCGCGACACAAACTGCAAACAATTGTGTGTCAGGGGATCATTCTTCCAAGTTAGTAGGTTCCTCCCCTGTTTTGATGCGCGACAGATGATCTGGTCCCATGTTTAATTGTCAAGGCTTCACAACAACTTCAAAATCGTACTCTTGGAACAATAAGAGCCATTTGCAGATTCGCCCCCCAACATAGGCTTATTGACCAGGTACTTTAGTGCGGAGTGATTCGTATACATTTTAAAATGGCCTCCTAGCAAGTAACGTCGGTACTTCTGGAGTGCATACACCATGGCTAGCCCCTCGCGTTAAGTGGTAGAATAGTTATTCTCTGCTTTGGATAATCCACGGCTTGTGAACGCGATAGGATGGTACAAGCCTTTGCCTCCATCCTGTGTTGTTATTGCCCCCCACGCTATACATGACAAATCAACATGTACATGAAACTCTTTCTTCTAGTTTGGGAAGATTAGAATCGGCATGGTAACCATCTTTTCTTTCAATATATCCAAGCTTTTCTTAGAGTCATCGTTCCAGTAGAACGTGACATGCTTCTTCAACAATTTTTCCATCGACATGGTGACCTGGGCATAACCTTTGATAAACTTTCTGTAATGTCCTGTATGTCCCAAAGTGGTATGTAGTTTTTTCACACTCTTTGGTGCTTCCAAGTTCAGTATCACTGTGATCTTCACGGGGTCTACCATTAATCCTTATCTGCAAACCACATGCCCAAATAGGTTCCCAAAAGGAATGCAAAACAAACACTTCTTGAGATTGAGCATGATCTGGTATCTTCGACAAGTATCCAGCATCATGCGCAAGCTTGCTACGTGGTGCTTAACCAGCCCAAATACAATCCAGTCATCAAAATATACCTCCAGGAACTTATTAATAAATTCCTTAAATTCCACAACAACCACGCACGAAAATATTGCAGACACATTCTTCAATCCAAATGACATTACGGTGTATTGAAAACAACCCCACTCAGTCGTGAAGGTTGTCTTGCTCCTATCCTTCGGTGCGATTTTGATTTGGTGGTACCTAGAGAACCCATCAGTGAAGGAATATGCTACTTGGCCACCAACATTGTCCAACACTTCATCCATGAACCGATTCGGGAAAGGATCATGCACACAAGCATCATTTAGTTTTTTTGAGATCCACACATATCCTTATCTCATCCTTCTGCTTTTTCTCTTGCACCACCATAAGGCTTACCCAATCAGATTCTTCCACAGGCTCAATGATTCCTACTGCTAGCATCTTATCTAGCTCTGAGTAAATCTTCTCCTTGTATTTTAGATTAGGCGGTAAGGCCTCTGCTTAATTGGCTTCACGTCGAGTTTTAACGTGATCTTCATCAATCCTAGGTCTCTGATTATTCCTTTCAGATCCATAAACTTGGTCGGGAATAAGTCCTGGTATTCTTGGAGCAATTCAATGACCTTATCCACCATCGCGTCATCCCAATAGTCTCCAATCTTCGTGAATTTGGGTTCTGGCTTCGTACCAATGTTCACTTGTTTTGTTTTCACTGGCGCGGTTATATCAGGGTTCTCAATCTGTGGTCCTTGAACCTTTCGGTGGCCTTCTTTTTCTAGAATGTTAATCTTCTACGGATCCTCATCCTCATCTTCAGTAGTTACATTATAACATTCGAGTGTGTGACTCAGCTGAGTAGCCGATTCAGGCTGAATTAGGTCTAAAGGATCCTGTAGTATCCTAAATATGGCTACCTTCACCTCTTGTAGTGCTTCATCAATACTGTCGAACCCATCCTCAAAACTGAATGTCATCATGAATCCTTCACGTAGGATATCCCTATTTCCTATCCCATGGAGGAGCTCTGTTTCTATATGCCAATTCATTGGGATAACATCCAGGGTATGACAGAATAGGTGCACCCACTGAGGTTGGGGCTTTTCTCCATAATCCTACATCCATTTGGCCAAATGCACGCGAAGATCATTTTTCCCATCGTACTTGTCTGTCAGTCACATATTCGGCTTCCCAAATCATGTTCTCATCATCCTCCTACATTCGTGCCAATCATCAAAGCTTCCCATGTGGGTACCCCACCATCTTGCAGGCGTAGCGCGCAGTGCCCAGTCCAAGGCTTGGAAGCGCTGCTTTTCTAGTATCTCCCTTTCAAATGAATCTAAAAAGATATCTACCTCATTTAGACCATTATAAATAGGAATCTTTCTTGCTTTTGACGACACACAACACAGTGACTGGTTCATCATGTTGCAATTCAGTGCATTTACTTTATGTAATCGATTTTGCCAATGTTCTATTTCTTCGTCGGAATCTGAAGTGTAGGAACTCTCGTGATCTGATGTAATTCGTCCATTCATGGTGGGATTCACCCAGTCTTGGTCTTGCGCTGTTATCTTATAGATGCAGTCCAGATCATCATCACTCTCATAATCGTGGACTGGTTCCGTATAGTGCGATCCTTCAGCAGGATCTAGGGGTATTATTATGCATAGTGATTTCTTCTCAAAGATCATCTTTCGCTTCTTCAGATTGATTACCCCGTTCATATCGGTAGCCCAATCAACTCCAAGGAGTGCAGGGTAGGGATTTCTATCATCCACTATATCTATTACTTCAAAACCCACTAATGCGCTCACTCCCTCAATGTCCATGGTCACCTCCTGCAGCCACCCCATGGGGATGATTTTATGTTGATTCACCATCCTTAGCTAAATCGGAGACCATTGCAGTGCAAGTCTCCCCATTCATTCCCAACTCTGCTTTGGCAGGACATTTGCATCTGACCCCAGGTCTAAGAATACATGGTCCATTTCATACTCTCCTATTTGTGCAGTCAGTCTCATCTCCCGTCCCATCCTTGTTTTAGTCTTTCCAATCTTTCGTACTACACATGGTGTTGGGTGTGGAGCCTGATTATCTTTTGTATTCAAAGGTATCACCGCATTGGACCCCAGTTCGTAATGGGGCAGTAATGCCGCCCGTAAAATATTCGCTACAGGGGGGTCCAGGGGAGGCGACTGCGACCTTTGGTATCCCCCCCCGGCGGTGGGATCAGAGGTAGCACCCCTAAAGCTAAGAACAGATGCAAAATTTCCTTATGAAATGTTGTAATTTCATAGTCAATCTGGGCCGTTCATTAGGTGGATATCTGACGGTAGAAGTTATTTTTAATTTAGGGTTTTTTGCCTTAGAAGGCAACCCCTCACTATATATGAGGGAATTGTATTGCGTCTATGTAGATCTGTATTCTGAGTGAGGAAGAGGGAGGAGATTAGGAGTGGAGAGGGAATTAGAATGGATCCACTGTAGGTTGTATCTCTTTAGTTTGCAGGATAATACAAAAAGAAGGACTGGTTGTTTCTCCGTGGACGTAGCTTAAACTGGGTGAACCACGTGTATCTGTGTCTCTCTTGTTTTATGCATTTTCTGTTTATATTTCTACAATATTTTATGTGTTCCATTGCTCTGTAATATATAATTTTCTAACAACTGCTATCAGAGCTGAAGGTTTATTTGGCTGATAAACTCGTAGGAGAGAAGGGTGCCTGTTTGAGTGGGAGCAATGGTAGAAGATGGTAGGTTTAGGGTTGAAAAATTTAACGGCTAAAATTACCAGCTGTGGAAAATGGAGATGGAAGATTATTTGTACCAGAGGGATCTGTACCAACCATTAAGTGGAAAGGAAAAGAAGCCGACGAGTATGATAGACACAAACTGGGATATTCGCGACAGAAAAGTACTTGGAACAATATGGTTTTGCCTATCAGCGTTGGTAGCGTTTAATATTTCAAAGGAAACAACAATAGAGGGTTCAATGTTGACATTGGCCAAACTATATGAAGAACCCTTGGCATCAAATAAGGTATTTCTTATGAAGCATTTATTTAATATGAAGATGTCAGAAGGTGGATCTGTTGCTGATCATTTAAATGAGTTTAATACAGTTACTAGTCAGTTAAGTTCTATAGGGGTAACTTTTGATGATGAAGTTAGGGCTCTGTTATTTCT
>APFE031702648.1:11804-33568 GCA_000404065.3 Pinus taeda
GTGAAAGGAGGAAAGGTTGGTACATTGTATTTATGCAATGGTATTTCTAATTCTGTTAATGCTTTAACCTCTACAGGAGAAGATACGGCATTGTGGCATCATAGGCTTGGGAACATGAGTGAGAAGGGGATGTAGATTCTTCACTGAAGAAATTTGTTGCTAGGTTTGAAGCATCTTGATTTAAAATTCTGTGAGAATTGTGTTTATGGAAAACAGAAGAGAGTCAAATTCCTCATAGCTGGGAAAGAAAAGAAGATCGAAAAATTAGAGCTTGTGCATACAGATGTATGGGGACCTATTCAAGTATCATCTCTTGGTGGCTCTTGTTATTATGTTTTATTGATTATGTAACCAGAAAAACCTGGATTTATTGTATTCGAAATAAATCTGATGTATTTGATACTTTCAAGAAATGGAAAGCTTTGGTTGAAAATGAGACAGGAAAAAGGTTGAAGTGTCTCAGATTAGACAATGGAGGTGAATATTGCAGCAAAGAGTTTGATAGGTACTGCTCAGAGAATGGAATTCGCAGAGAGAAGACAGTTCCAGGAACACCACAAGAAAATGGTGTGTCAGAAAGGATGAACAGGGCAATCATGGAGCGCGCAAGGTGCATGAGATTACATGTAGGATTGCATTTACAATTTTGGGCAGATGATGTAGATACTGTTGTTTATCTAATAAACAGAGGACCGTCAAGTTCCTTGGATGGTGGTATTCTAGAGGAGGCATGGACAAGTAAAAAAGTAAACTACTCTTTTTTAAATACTTTTGGTTGTGAAGCCATTGCCACATTAATAAAGAAAATATAAAAAATCTTGAGGCAAAATCAAAGAAATGTAGCTTTATTGGATATGTGTTAATGATTTTGGTTATCGCTTTTATGATTATGAAAAACAAAAAATCATTAGGATTAGAGATGTCATATTCAATGAAAAGGGTTTGTATAAGAATCAACTACAGGAAAAGAAACAGAAAAAAGAAAATGGAGAATACACAGTGCTTGACGAGATCACAGGAAAAGTGATGATGCCTGAAAATCATAATGATCAACAGCTAGAACAACAACCACAATAGCAATAAACACCTCAAACACCTGAAAGTGGTGTTAGAAGATCTACTAGGATAAGTAGAACCCCTGAACGATACTCTCCTTCATTATATTACGTATTGTTGACTGATTCTGGTGAACCAGAATGTTATGAAGAAGAAGTGTAGGTAGAAACTAGGAAGAAGTGGGAGCAACCCATGAAAGAAGAGATGGAATCCTTAACACATAACCAGACTTGGGACTTAGTCATGTTTCCTACAGGTAAAACATCATTGCAAAATAAATGGGTTTACAAGTTGAAGGAAGACAATTGAGGTAGAAAAAGGTATAAAGCTAGACTTGTGGTGAAAGGGTTTGCACAAAAAAAGGGTATAGACTATGATGAGATATTTTCTCTTGTGGTTAAAATGACTTCAATCAGAACTATTTTAAGTCTAGTAGCAGCTGAAGATTTGCATCCTGAGTAGTTAGATGTAAAGACAACCTTTTTTCATGGGGATTTGGAGGAAGAGATATATATGTAGCAACCACAAGGATATGAGGTAAAAGGGAAGGATAAACTAGTGTGCAGGTTGAAGAAAGCTTGTATGGCTTAAAACAAGCTCCAAGGTAGTGGTATCTAAAACTTGACAGTTTTATATCTGAACAAGGTTATACCAGATGTCACTCTGATCATTTTGTTTATCTCAAAAGGAAAAATGACGGCAGCTATATTATATTGTTATTGTATGTAGATGACATTGTTATAGATATATTTGGGCACTGCAACCCCAATCACATATGTCCATAAACCAAGGGCCTTTAAACCCCTAAAAGTGTTGTTTCATACCCTAAAGGATCAAGGTCAATTGATTACATCATTTCCCAGAAGTTCTCCTTGAAAAACTGCTCAGAACTGGTCAAATCTGGACCATATAGACTGCTCCATGCTGAGGGTGCGACACATCTCACCTGTTACACACAAGGGGTATGATGCATATTGAATATCCCTTCTGTAGGGTGCGATGAGCGAGAGTAGACAAATGGCAGAGGTAGTTTGCTAGGTGGAAACTCAGAGAATCTTCTAGAAACTGCTCATATGACACCTTCCTCTCTGAATTCACCCAGGGATGAGTAAGAGATCATGAAATCTCCAAGTGGAACCAAGAACTATCAGTGAAATGACACTAATCAAAATCCCAGAAGTTGACTCACCCCTTGCAAATATCTATATATGGATCCCTCATCCTAGAGATCCAGGGGTTGGAATTTTGTATTTTGTAAGGAAGAGTTGTTGGTTTCTTTGTGAGACATTGTATTGTTGGGTGATCTATCTTTTCATGAGGTGAAGAGGGATTTCATGCTGGGAGGATGGTGTTGGATCAATCAACTGGGTTGTAATCCTCTCTTCTACTACTTCTATCAATAAAGATATTTGAGTTTTCCTCCATATACTTGTATATTTATGAATATTGTATTTGTGTATGAATTTGTATGGTTAATGTACATCTGATTCTACATTGTTTATGGTTATAGATCTCGATGCTTTGATGGTATTTTGCTGCTTTGACTCTACAAGTGTTCTTTGAAGCAGGACAAGTGAGAAAGGAGTGGTGAAGCTCTATCAAAGGAGAGAGGAAACAAGCAAGGATCCAACCAAAAGACTAAGGTTGGTTCTCTCTGCTTCTCTCTCATCTATCTCTCATAAAGGAAAACACAAGTTACTTTGAATTGTTTGTTTCTAAGATAGCTACCCATCTTAGTGGGACTAGCAGATCTAAATAGACACTAGTTTTCACGGAAAAAAAATGGCGACCATAATGGGGAGAGAATATTTTGTTTGTTTGTTACTATTGTTTGCTTTATAAACTATAGACGGAGCCTGAAGTTAAGCTAGCTAGCCTTCGAACTGCTTTTTCTATGCAACTGCAAAGTAGATCAACGCTACTTCAGTCAATCTCTGGGTTGGTTTATGAACTGAACATCTGACTTGCAAAAATCCTAAGTGCCCTGATGGTAGCTCAAATAACCTCATTAGATCAGCCCCTATACTTTGTTTTTACTGTCTATCATAAGCTCAACCTAAAATCCTGAACGTAGCTGCAAACTGTGGGTGAAAACTAAGCTCAGTCTCGTCCCTGGACCATCGCACTGTCTCTCATTAGTAGTTTGGATGCATCACACCTCTCGTGTGCTGCAGGTGTGATGCATCCCTATTTCTCTTAAGGACAGGTGCGATGATTGAATGAGACAGTTTCTGCCTCCAGATTTTGGTTTTTTATTCATTGTTTTTAGCTCTATTTAGTAGTTTTGTTGTCTATAATCAGTATATCACTGTTGAAACCTTCTTCCTTTAAATTATTCAGCCTCCATTGATAAGGAATTGTGAATGTCTTTTTATGTATTTTTTGTCATTTACAGTCATCCTTTGCAAATAGTATCTTAATCGAACTGTCGTCCTTTGATTCGAAGGTGTCTCAACTGTTGTTTTCAGTCAAAAAAAAGAGTGTCGTAAAGTCTTCCTCTTTTAGATAGTCGATTATACTTTTGCCATTGTATTTGATTTGAATTTTCAATTATTTGAAGTGTTGAAAACAATTTTCCATTCAAAAGTGAAAGTGTCGTCTTAGTCTTCCTTTCGTTTTTGAAGAGAAATTGCTAAAGTGTCGCTTTGAGGAAAAGTAGTTTAGATCTGTACTTAGTTTTATTTTTGTCATTCTCACATTAAGGAAATTGAAAAACAAATACATGCATGTGCATTTGCATTCAGATTCGATACAGAAATTGATTTAGGAAAAGTGCATTTAGTGTGTGCTCTCTGCTCTATGTTGAAAGAATTCTACTCTTCTTTCCTTAGTAGCTAGGATTTTCATTGCTAAAATAAAATAAACGGTTGTTTATCATCTTAGATTGCATATTTAGGAATTGTACATCTACATCACGCGGTGAAATTTGAAAGGCAAACTTCTTAAGAAAGATCAACTGTAAAATAAACCTCAATGAACATAAAAACGCTTTGGAACCTAACACGCAACATCTAGAAGTCTAGGCTAGAGACGTATTCCAACGTCTTAAAGACTGGTAACTATCGTTTTCATCATAGGTTGGGTGATTCCTCCTCTTTGATATGACAAGTGCCAGTATGAACTTGTACTCCCATGTACTGTTGAGTATATATTGGGAGACCACAATGGGCTGATATCCTTTATCCTTGGGAAGCTGTGTTTGCCGCCCTATTGATCGCAATGCACTAAACACAACATTCAGGAAGATTGACTGCCGTACGTAAAGTCCTTGGTAATTTCTCTATAATTTACCACCGAGGTGTATATTGTAGTTTTGAAATTGGTTTGGTAATCCCTCTATCTAGACTTCCAGAGTAGTCACTTTCGTTCCTTTTAAGACTCCTTAAAAGAAAAGGTCCATCTGAGCACTTGTCACTTCAGGCTCATTAAAAATCGAAGGTGACTAGAGTCATCTTTAGTTTTTTCTTGACTCTTAAAAATTGAAAAAGCAAGTTGTGTCAAAGCGTAATAAAATTTATTTTATTCGTAATAACATCACTATTCCCTTGTTGGTTTTAGGTTGAGAAAATGGAGTCCACCAATCAAGGATTTCCCCTTGGGGGAAATCCTAGTCCTTTCTCTTCTTGGAGAGATGTTGGTGCCCCATACATGGCTACATTGTCCCTTCCAGGACTCATAATTGGCCTGCTAGTATGGCTATTCTCGATCTCTGTCGTTCAAAACACCGTAATTCCTCAGCAATCAAATCAACAACCAGACGATACTGAAGTTTCTCCCCCACCTTCCACTTCATTTGTTTCTCCCTCTCCTTCCTCCTCTTTGCTTGGTGAAGCTAGTAACACTAAAAACCAAGTAACTGAGAAGAAGAAGAAGGGGAAGGAGAAGAAGAAGAAGAAGCCAAGGGTGAAAGGGGGCAACCATGCATCATCTAGCGAAAATCCACACACTGCACCATCCAAACCTAAATCTCCATGTGTCATTTGCAAAGGAGACCACTATCATCGCGATTGTCCTTGCATCCCGCAGATATTGAGAGATTTGTCTCCCTACTTTCACAATTCAGTGTCTTCAACCTCTGTTGATCATGTTGAGGGTACACCATCAACTAGTGAGAATGAAGTCAATGGAAAAAAAGGAAGATCTAAATTTCCTTGTAGGCTGTGTCAAGGCAATCATGCCCTCCACCGTTGTCCTTTTCTGGATGAAGCTAAAAGAGTCTTGGATAACCGTTCTGCTTCACCGCAGTGACTTCCACCTAGATACAAGAAACTCTTGCCAAGTCCATCAATAGTTGAAAATATGACTCAAATACCTCTATTGTCAGTCGAAGCACCTATCATTGAAGATAAACCCTCTGAGTCCACACCAAACCAAAGTCAACAAGTCGAGATGGTAGTCGACCCAGTCTTGTCTTCAGAAGGTTTACCTTCAGATGATATAGTCCCTAAAGAGAATGAGAATGACATCATTCAAATTCTTTTTGTTAACACTAAATTCGATGAACATGGGGGCAATCTACCCATTCCTTTACCACAGGAAGGAAGTTCCCCATTTCAAGAGATTCATCCGGCTGTTTATTTGGTCCCTCCTCCAAGCAATCTAGTCATTCCCTTTGATTGGAATCTACTAGCGGGACCCACCTACCATCTAATGTACCATTCTGAATCATAGTGAAAGCTTACAGAATGATTATGGTTGGCACTATCATAGATGAAGGGGTTTTTGTGAGTATCCTTTCCTAAACTGCTTGGAAAGCACTTGGTTTGCCATCGCTTCTGCCTGAGATTCGAAATTTATCAGGCTTCAATAAAGGAACTAGTCGACCGTTAGGGATCCTTCCAAATTTGCCTATAACTTTGACAAGGAAAACCGTTCATTTGAACGTGATGGCAGTCCAAGGGCCACTAGATTACAATCTACTCCTTGGGAGTGACTGCATTTACAGCATGGGAGCTATTGTTTCCTCAGTCTTTCGGGTGATGTGTTTCTCATATGAAGGCATAATGGTCCAACTCGCTGACTAGCTTTCATTCCCTGGCTCAAACACGGCTACTAGTCAAATTCCATCCCTAAATGGTCTTTTTGCATAAGGAATGTCTCATCAACCTCCAATCCGTCCACCTGATGATCGTGTGTGATTCGGTGAATGTGACGAAACCCAGGGGGCATGAACCCTAGTCTGCTTCGGCAGGAAAATTCCAGATATAAGATAGGTTTCCTCGTAGGATATATGACTAGTCTGACACACCCATCCGTTTAGGATATGGAATCAGTCTAGAATAGGATTTCCTCGTCGAAGGTTATGTGATTGGAAGTGGATCCACACCTTTCACCTTTGTCTATTTCGATGGACAGAGCCAAGGAAGTGTTTAGTTTGCAACGTGGACGAAACAACCTTGATTTAATGCAAGAACTTCCATATGGTAACCTGGAAACTCTACTTTTCTTTATACCTGGGGGCATGCAAACCTTTTTTACACAAGTGAAAAGTGACCATCGTAACTCTAACCCCGTAGTTTTTTACTAACTTCAATTGCTTAAGTTAGGTGATTGGTCTGATCCACCATTCACCTTTGCAAGGGCTGACAACACCGGCAAAGTAAAGGAAATGTTTTGTACGAGACTATCCTACCTAACCTCAGTAGTTCATTAACCCTTAGGACAATACTTGGTCGTTCCTAACTTGGATACAAAAGGCGCTGAGAAAAATTTCACATGGGGCAAGCTCACTAAAAAATGAACCTACTAATGAGAGACATCCTTAAAGACGACTGGAATGAGCAATGTTTCTGCAAAGTTTAAAAAATAAATCTAACACCGAGCATAGTTTCTAAAGATTCAAGCTCATTAAAACATGAATCCACCTTTCGGTAAATAACCTTTGTGATTGCATTGTTATTAGCTTTTGAGCCTTGGTCATGTTCTTACCGTCACCTCCACTTTTTAGTCGATCATACACCTCCACTTGATTGTTTACCATTTTGAGGAACAGTTGTAATGAGTGATTTTGTTAGCCACCTTCTTTACACTACCATGATTGAAAAGTTCCAAGCTTACCTGGAACCAATCGCTACCGAAAACATCACCCATTCCTAAAAAACGAGTCTCTTTTAAGCTCTTTTTAGACTCATAGAATATGAAAATATTGCTGAGCAATTAGGCTCTCCAGCTCGTTAAAGTGATTGGAAGTGCCATCCCTCCTCTATATTTTAATCTTTTTGGACTTGAGGGATCATTACACAAAAATATCGAGCGCTTGTCTTTTTCGACTCGCTAAAGTGATCGGAAAAGTCATCCCTTTCATATTATTTTATACTTTTTCGGACTTAAGGGATTATACTACGAAAAAGGATTCCTAGAGTTTCCTTTCCGTCTCTTTTTAGACTCTATAAAACTAAAAAGGACTGAGTTATCTTTTTCATTCAACTCATTAAAGCAATAGCGACAAGCTTGTCCATATGGACAAGAGCGAGTTTCACTATTGCTAGGCTCGCTAAAACATAGCGACAGGTTTGCCTGAAGGGAAAATTATAAAACAAGCATATGTTATCCTCCTCAAGCTTGACAAAAATAAAGAGGTACTGGTCAGCAATGACTAGGGAAAAATGGAAGAAAACTTGAATAACTTCATTGGTAGTAGGTCACTCTTGAACATGACACTTTCACTCCATCACCATGATTGCGTCGGGTTGGGTTATTCTGTTCACCGGTCATATCACCATTGGTCCTCCATACCATCCATTTTTGGGGTTAACACTACCTATCCATTTCAGTGTCACCGATATGTTCAAGAGAAGTTGCTCAGAGAATTCACCAACCCAGCTAACGCCTCATCCACAGCAATACCTTCACGCTCCATTTTTCATGACTACCACCCTGAACCTTGTATCATTAGATTGTTTTCACCTCCATAAAATCATTTGCTCCATTTCATGTCATAGATGTGGGATTCATTAATGCCCTCCTATGACGGGTCACTTCTTGTTGACATCAGCTCATTATCCAAGAAGTAGACTTAGGAACAACCCTTTTAGTACTTTGAAGCTTGCATGCCTCAATGGCAAGTTTCTCACTTCTGGCGATAGGTTTACATCAATGGCCTTTGACTGATAGATTTTGCGTGGTGTTCGACATCGACTCATGTATTCACACCACGTGAATTGTATTGCAGTACCTTGAGGGTCATTGTCATTATCGGTGATTCCTCTCGCGCCTGTTAATAGCTTACGTCATTGGCTGGTAATCGGGCGATGTCTCTCCATGTTCGAAATCAGAACATCTTTTCACATGGATCAACTTGTACATCGGGTGAAGATTGAACGAGTTTGAAGACCCTGGATCTAGTTTCATCCATTTGGGCTGTGATATATTCAGGAAAATAAAGACATCAAATGCACTCCATAGCTGCACAGATAATCATCCAAGCTAAGGGATGATGGCTCTACCAGAATCATCAGTCTGCCACACAGACGATTGTCTATCTTATGTACATGAAAATGAATTTATAAAGCTAAGCATGGGAATGCCTGCCTCAACTATATCATGAAAATATTATGAAGATAATTTATTGTATTGTATCTTGTTACAAGTCACCTTCTAGTTCGAAAAACCTCGGATCCTCATGATAAAGCATTTCACCCGACATTAGAAGATTTACGACCTCATGCTTTAGGGGACAACTGTTATAGACATATTTTGGCATTGCAACCCAATCACATATGTCCATAAAACAAGGGCTTTTAAACCCCTAAAATTGTTGTTTCATACCCTAAAGGATCAAGGTCAACTACTTACATCATTTCCCAGAAGTTCTTCCTAAAAACCTGCTCAGAATTGGTCAAAATTGGACCATACAGACTACTCCATGCTGAGGGTGCGATGCATCTCACCTGTTACACAAGGGTTGTGATGCATACTAAAAATCCCTTATGCAGGGTGCGATGAGCGAGAGCAGACAAATGTCAGAGGAATTTTGCTAGGTGGAAACTTAGAGAATCTTCTAGAAACTGCTCATATGACACTTGCCTCTCTGAATTTGCCCAGGGATGAGCAAGAGATCATGAAATCTCCAAGTGGAACCAAGAAATATCAGTGAAATGACACTAATTAAACTCCCAGAAGCTGACTCACCCTCCTGCAAATATCTATATATGGATCCCTCATCCTAGAGATCCAGGGGCTGGAATTTTGTATTTTGTAAGGAAGTGCTGTTGGTTTCTCTGTGAGAGATTGTATTGTTGGGTGATTTAGCTTTTCATGAGGTGAAGATGGTTTTCATGCTGGGAGGATGGAATTGGATCAGATAAATGGGTTGTAATCCTCTCTTCTACTACTTCTATTAATAAAGCTATTTGAGTTTTCCTCCATATACTTGTATATTTCTAAATCTTGTATTTTTGTATGGATTTGTATGGTTAATGTGCATTTGATTCTACATTGTTTATGGTTATAGATCTTTATGCTTTGATGGTATTTTGCTGCTTTGACTCTATAGGTGTTCTTTGAAGCAGGACAAGTGAGAAAGGAGTGGCAAAGCTCTATCAAAGGAGAGAGGAAACAAGCAAGGAGCCAAGCAAAAGACTAAGGTTGGTGCTCTCTGCTTCTCTCTCATCCATCTCTCATAAAGGAAAACACAAGTTACTTTGAATTGTTTGTTTCTAAGATAGCTACCCATCTTAGTGGGACTAGCAGATCTCAATAGACACTAGTTTTCCCGGAAACAGACATTCTTATTATAGGTTCTAACAAGCATGAAATAAATGTGCTCAAAAGAAAATTGGCAAACTCCTTTGCAATGAAGGATTTGGGTGTTGCAAAACAAATCCTTGGTATGAGAATAACTAGAGCTAGGAAGAATCACAAATTAACATTGTCTCAAAGTGAGTACATAGAAAAGGTGTTGAAAAGATGTAGAATGCAAAACTAGTCAGTATACCTTTAGTTATCCATTTCAAATTAAGTAAGGAGGAGTGTCCCAAGACTCAGGAAGAAATGGCTCATATGTCTAAAGTTCCATATGCATCAGCAGTTGGAAGCTTAATGTATGCAATGATCTGCACAAGGCTTGATATTGCACATGCAGTGGGAGTTGTAAGTAGGTACATGAACAATCTGGGAAAAGAACATTGGATGGTGGTGAAGTGGATTCTCAGGTATTTGAGAGGCACCACAAATCAATAATTATGCTTTGGTGGTTCAAATATTACTCTACAGGGATATGTTGATGCAAATATGGCTGGTGATAGAGATAATAGGAGGAGCACAATAGGGTATGTGTTTATTGTAGGTGGAACAACTGTCAGTTGGGTCTCAAAATTGCAAAGTGTTGTTGCACTCTCAACAACAGAAGTAGAGTATGTTGCTGCTATAGAGACTAGTAAAGAAATGATTTGGTTACAAAGGTTTCTGGATGAATTGGGTAAGAATCAGGAGTTGAGAAAATTATACAGTGATAGCCAGAGTGCTATACATCTTGCAAAGAACTTTGCATTTCATTCCATCACTAAACATATACAACTCAAGTACCATTTCATACGGTCAGCGTTGGAATATGGACAGTTGAAGCTGGAAAAGATACACACTAGACAGAATCCTGCAGATATGTTAACGAAAGTTGTAACCAGGGAGAAACTAAGAATTTGCTCAGTTTCAAATGGTCTTCAAGTATGATGAAGAAGATGAGAAACAACCAGGTCCAAAGTGGAGTCATTGTCGAGCAAATGAAGCAACTATGGAGTTGCTTTAATCAGTCTCCAAGTCAGAGATTGTTGGGTGTGGAGCCTGATTATCTTCTGTATTCAAAGGTATCACTGCATTGGACCCTAGTTCGTAATGGCCATCACCCATAAAATATTCGCTGCAGGGGGGTCTAGGTGGGGCGGCTACGACCTTTGGGAGTCCCCCACTAGTGGGGGGATCGGGGGCACCCGCTGTTACACAATAATTTATCACCGCTTTCACTCCCAGTCTTCTCACTGTGTCATGTGTCCAAGTCAAACATGCTTATGACAGACAAATGATTCCCTGTGCTGCCAATTGACCCACTTTTCCAAAGTTTACTGCCTCATCGCGACTTTTGGCTGAATATAAGCGCTCATGAACAGACAGACTGCGCTGCCAGCGTGGAAGTACACATGATTCCCGCGATGGCTCAATTTTATGCATCAACGCAGGTCCTTATGGTCCCTTCAGTGATGATCTCACTATTTGCACTGATCACTTGCGATGTTAGCACTGAAGATTAGTTATGTGCCTGCAATGATCCAGATTGGGCGAATTGTTCCAACAACCGGCTTTCTAGATGACTCGAAACCTGGTTGTTGGCCTTGTTTATGTCGCCCTTCCTTCCCTGGTGTGGCAGTTCCATCAATTGTGCTATCTTCCTTGATGATAAGCTCTCCTTTCCACCTTTCATGGAGACTCCTTCTCCTATTTAAACTCTCACCATTGCTATGCATGGCTAGTTGGACAGTTTGATAGTTGGCTAGTTGAGCAGTGTTGTGAGTGCTTTATGAGTTTGCTAGATAGCTGGTGTGAGTGTGATAATTGTGGAATTGTTGATAGTTTGTGGAAGGTTGTAAGGTACCCTTGATCTTGTGTAAAACTTGTGAGTGAGAGAACTCTTGTATGTTGGGAGATTCATCTTCAAAGAGTGAATGCTTGAAGAACATGCTGGCTGGACTCTTCTCTGAGAAGGCTTGTGATGTCAAGACTTTGGTTGTAAGCTGACTCTTATTTCATTATTAATGCAATTAATGATGTTTTCCTATGTTTTGTATGTAATGTACTTGATAGCTCATGACTTCTTGACTTTGTGAGTAAATAGTTCATTGTTGTATCCGGTTATGTGCTTTGTTGTATTTCCTTTGCTTTGTTTCAGGTTGACCACTCATTGAGGAGAAGGAAGCGAAAGCTGGAGCAGCGCGACAGAACTCCATCGACCATTGGTTGAGGTAGGCCTCTAACTTGAACTGTTTAAGGAAAACTATTGTTGATTTGTCCTTGTTTGTGACTAGACCCACTCTAGGGCTAGAGGGGTTGCCTCTGTCCATAGAGGGAACACTTTCCTGCATCACAAATTGGTGACTCCACTGGGGAGGAGCTTTAGCCTTTGTTTTTCTTATTTGCTCTTGCCTTGTTCTTTTTGTTTTGGTCTCTTTTGAAGTTTTGGGGATTGGTTATCAATCATTTGAGTTTCCTGGGTTAATCTAGGAACATCCCTATTGGATTGAAAGATTGATTGTCTTTGATTTGGGAGTTTTGATTTTCCTGTCACTATTTTTGAGCTTCATCGTGGATTTAATTATAACAGTCGCGCTATCATTGCACCCGACCTTTTGTAATATTCTCTTCATCGCGTAATTACGCCTAACAGTCACGACGGTTTTGGAAATTAGACCATCGCGAGAAAGTCACATATTCCCGCGCTGACATCGCTTTGTCGCTGAAGCGGTTGCTTCATCAACGCTTGCTGCCTGTGTATTACCCGTGCTGATTGCTGTAGAATTGATTTTGTTCAATTTTACCTCCTGAATCCATCAGTCTTGCTAGCCCCTTGACTTTTTCACTTGCTTGATGACTTGTTTTTCACTGTTTATAGATCGAGGAACTCCCTTGTGAGCTTTGTTGGATGAATCTTGTTTTTTCTCCTGTGTGACCTAGATCACCATTTCAAGTTCCTTGAATCTGTCGGCTTGGTTGCTTGTTTGCCCAAGGTTCATTTGTGGCTTTGTTTCTTTGATTGAGCCTTCCCTTTAGCCTATTTTTCGGTTGATTGTTTAGTGAATGTTATTGAACCAATTTTGGCATTGATTCGATTTTTTTTCACTACCAAGCATAGATTACAATTTTTTGGATCAACCCGGATTTTCCACACTTGCTTGTTGCTTGTTTGTTTCTTCTAGACTTAAAGGCATCAAAATCAAAAGTTTGCATTCATTTAGTACGAAAGTGAAAGTAAATTTGCATTTCGAGTTTGCATATTGGAAAGCGGATGATAAAATCTCTCATTAGTAGTGTCCTTGCACTTTAGGAATTGGTGTCTGTATGCATTGAATGACTACCGTTGTTGTCTTGGTTTTCTTGGTTTGGAAATGATCTCTCTACCCTCTCGTAAGTAGGTGTTCATTGAAGAAAAAGGATTTTTCGTGCATTCTTGCTGCATCCTAGGATTTATTATATACATATGGTAAGGCCTGAAAACTGAAACATAATCCAAGATCAACTCTAAAATGAACTGAATGAATCTAACAACGCATTGGAACATAACACACATTATTTAGAGGTCTAGGCTAGAGACATGCTCCGGCGTTGTTAAACCTAGTCACTTTTGTTTCCACTCAAGGTTGGGTGATTCCTCCTTCTGTGACTCAATAGTGGTCTAGTACGGACTTGTACTCCCACGTACCATCGAGTATATGGGGAGACCCCACTAGGTTATCATCCTTTATCCATAGGAAGCCGTGTTTGCCACCTTACAAGCCGTAACGCACCAAACATAGCATTCGGGAAGATTGAGTGCCGTACGGAAAGTCCTTGGTTCTCATATGATTGCCAAGGTGTATATGCAGTTTTACAGATTGTCTGGTAAACCTTTTTCGTAGTTCTCCAGAGTAGTCACTTTTTCTCCTTTTCAGACTCCCTAAAGGAAAAGGTTCTTCTGAGCACTTGTCACTTCAGGCTCATTAAACATTCGAAGGTGACTAGAGTCATCTTTTGGTCCTTTTCTCGACTCTTTAAAGATGAAAAGGTCAAGTTGTGTCCTTGTGTCATAAAATTTATTCGGCCACGTTCACATTTACCCTGGTAGATCTTGTTTGTGTTAGCTTGAGTAGGGTCCTTTCTCGTTAGTTTTCCTAGGATTTTTTAATCGAATCATCCTGGCGGAATTATCGATCCCATCTCCTGTTCCAAGTGACCAAGGGTCTCCTTCTTCTGTTGCTCCTAAGACATTGGTTGGTAGTGGTACTCTCCCTGTTATTCCAAGTATCCAACTACTGAAATCTCACGCTCTAGAAGACGACTTTTACGATATCCATTGGAACCCCATTTGGGAGCCTTCCGAAGAGGATATTCCTATTACTCCTCCTAGTGTTTCAGTCCCAATGTCTTCCTCTGACATGGATGACACATCCCCCATCGCGAGTGAAGCATCTGTTGTAATGAGCGGTGAAATTCCTATCTCAGCGGAGGTTCCACCCTTTAGTGTCACTCCTCTCAGTGTCACGTTGCCCTTACGCTATAGGGCTTTGAGGGATGTTATTGGTTATAGGACCTCCTTTACAGGTTCTATGTGGGATCACATCACTCCAACTTCAGGGTCTTTTATTCCTCAAATTCACAATACATCTGTCACTTTAGTTCCGACTATTTCAATTGTCTGTGTAGCTTCTTTAGCACCTGCTATTGGTGCCATCACTGCATCCTCAGTTGTGACCACTATTGCTGGACCATCCCCCAGTTCGGCAAATAGTGGCCCATCGGCACCTACATCTGGAGTTGTCGATCCTACGCTCAGTGCCCCACCTTCTTCTGGTTCCATTCCAGCAGGGGGGGCATACGATCAATATTTGCAAGCTGTCCAGAATCCGAGCTCGCAAGGTCCACTTCATTACTATGATCTCGTAGGGCATCATCTTTATCTTGCCCGTCCCTTGGCATCTCAGCCCGCGGTTGAGGTCTCAGTCCCGTTAGCTGTTGCTTGGGGTACCTTTGGTTACGGCGGTGGCCAAGTGCCCCCTGCGAATCTTTAAGGACCACCTTATCAAGGTCAGCCGTCTTACATGCAGCCTTGCTATGGACAGTAGTATTACAGACAATCTTATCCATGGAAACCTGGAGGCCAACAAGGACAACCCTTCCAGGGACAACCTTCGGCCTATGGTGGTTCATCTTTTACTTATCTTGGGCAACCCTCTGGAAATCTAGGACAACCTTATATGCAACAAGGAAAACCTGGGGTACAGCAGGGATACCTGTCTGGGAAACCCTCTGGAAATCTAGGACAACCTTATATGCAACAAGGACAACCTGGGGTCCAACAGGGATACCCTACTGGGCAGGGGGGTCAGCCTTACGTACATCAAGGCCAACCCACTGCCTAGTTTGGTCAACTATTTGGGCAGGGTGGCCAGCCTTACATACATCAAGGACAACCCACTGCCCAGTCTGGTCAACCATATGGGCAAGTTGGTCAACCTCAAACCCAATCAGGTCAACCAACTGTCCAGTCCGCTCAGCTATCCTGTCCATCAGGACAACCGTCAGTTGTGCAAGGACAACCCACTAACTAGTAGTTTCAACCCTCTGGGAAAATGGGCCAAACTCAATCTCAACTAGGTCAACCTTCTGGCCAGGTGGCTCAACCCCAATCCTCTCAAAGACATCTCTCTGGGCCTGCTCAATCGGGCATGCAAATGGTTGTTGCTTCTCAAGCTCCACCCAGTTTTCAGCCCCAGTCTGGGCTCCAGACCCAAGCTGGTCTTCAAATGCAGGGTGGATATCTACTTCAACCCACTTATCAAATGCAGCCTGGCCTCCAGGCTCAGTATGGAGCCCAGCAACCTTATGGTTTCTAGCAATCCCAGGGGCAAGCTCAATTTGCCCCGTATCAAAATTATCAACAGATGCAGGTGAGTCCTTATCAGAATTACTAGCAACCGTATGTTGCTCCTGCAGGTCAAGTTGGTAACCAATGGAATGATGGGGGGCAGATGTAGAGTCAGCCGTCCAGTTATAACTATAATCCCTATGGACAAAATCCCTACGGACAGAACCCTTATGGGCTGGGTCCGTCTGGACAAAATCAATGGGTGCAACCAACGACTGGATGGAACCATGGGGCTACCTCTTTCCCTCGTCGACAGATGTCCTTTAATCCTTAGTTACCCTTCTTAGCAATGTTGGAGCTGCCGGATGTGTCCAAACTGACCAATGATCCTATTCTCCATAATTTGTATTGGCCCCCAGTTCCAACAAAGATTCTCGGTGATTGTCCCAAATTCGATGGCAAAGCTGGAGAAGACCCCCAAGCCCACATTATGACTTATGATCTATGGTGTTCATCAAATTCGTGGCTTGACGATTCAATCCGACTCCACCGTTTTCAAAGGACCCTCACTGGCTCTGCTGCTAAGTGGTATATTGAGCTAGCTCGCAGATCTTTTCAATATTTTAACTCGTTGGCGATGGCATTTTTAACTCATTTTTAGTTCCCGATTCGGTATGAGACGGGCACACATCTCCTCAAGTCCCTTAAACAGGATACGGCCATGCACATCTCCGATCACATCCATGAGTGGAGACGGCATCGTCGTTTGATTAAGTTTTAGATTCTTGATCAACTCCTGACCGATTGGTTTACGATCCCATTTGTCCCTCCAATCGCACGAGACATTGCTATGGGAGCATGTGTAACTGAAGAGCAGGCTATTGCGCGTGCTCAGTACCTTGACTTGGTCTACTCCTAGTCTGGTATGTTATATGATTATTTTCCTGATGCCCCGAGGCCCGGAACTTCCAAAGCACTGCCAAAGCCATCCGTTGACGGTGTCATTGGTTCTGTAAACCCGTCCTCTAAGAAATCTTCCACAAACCTTGGGAAGCAAAAGTCGAATGCTTCGAATGAAAATTCTTCTCAGGCTGTGTCTAATTCTGGAAATACTTCCGAGGTTAACACCGTCCAATCCACCACGGCGGACAAAGCCTCAAAAGGAAAAAAGAAGGGAAAAGAGAAAAATAAAGCTGATCAACCCAAGCAAGATTCCCATAAACCTCCGCCCAAGGAAGGAACCAAACGCAAGCCCAAGTATCCTTGTCTTATCTGTGACGAGGATGACTTTACTAAAGACTTCCCTAGGTAGTCTGAAGATAGTCGCTTGTTTAAAGGTGCTCCTGGGATTCCTACGGTGCTAAAAGAACCTTTCCCCTCGCAGCAAACGCAAATGGTGGCTGACCCATCCCAATCCTCCTCTCCCTTTGGTTCTCAAGTGTTCATGGCTGGTATGATCCCCGTTCACATTAGCACTCGAGCAAAAGAATATCCGTCACCTGTCGGGAAAGAGCCTGAGGTCCCCTCTAGCGCTCCTCCATCTAGTTCTGGTCCACTCCATATCGAAAGACCTAGCACTGAGATGCCTATCCGACCCCCTCCTAAAGGTGTACTCAGGAAATCTTCTTACAACCCTAATGCTCGTGCTGCTCAGCACTATAGCATCGTTGAGGACTTAGCCCAGGCTCCGTCAACTATGTCCGCTCTAGAAGTTCTGTAGAGCTGCCCCTTCCAGAGGAAGTCCTTACTATCGGCTATCGATGGCATCGACCCGGCTGACTCGGATCTGATCACTTTTGACCTCGAAAGCCATGTACCAAGACTACCTCACCAGATTGCCTTCCTTATCCAGGTCATCATCAACTCTAAAACGATTCATTGTACGGTCATTGATGAGGGCGCTTCAACTTGCATCATGTCTGTTGCCTGTTGGAAGGCTATTGGTTCTCCGACTCTGAGTTAGTCTCCTATGACCTTGGAAGCCTTTGATGGGAAAGAGTCTTGCCCTTATGGTATACTCCAACGTTTTCCAATTACTTTGGAAGGGAAGACTGTTGAAGTGGACGTTGAAGTCGTTGATGCTAATCTAACTTACAACCTCCTTTTGGGCCGAAGCTAGACATATGCTATGCGAGCCATGGCTTCATCTCTATTTTGTGTCATTTGTTTCCCTCATCAAGGGAAGATTGTCACAGTAGACCAGCTATCTTTCTTCGCCTCCTCTTCTGAAGGCAATGTGCCTTTTGTGGAGCATACCTTCTTTCCATTAGAGAGCGTGGGAGCTAGACTCTTTAAAGATCCTGCCTTCATGGGTGTCTTTTCACTCCCACCTCCAACCGTCGCTCCTATTAATATGATCTCCGTTCGTTCTGATCCTTGGGTTCTCCCCCCCACTGACCAGATAGAATTGTGGGACGATGAGATGCTGTTTAGTCCTGCCGAGCTCAACTACATCAAAATTGTTTCTGCATCGGCTCCCCCTCCTGAATCTACTCCATTGAGTGAAGCTCTTGACTCGTATTCTCATTCCCCTTGGCTTGGAGACTATGCTTATTCGGATCCTTTAAAGGAAATATTTCCTTCTGATGAAGCCATTATCAAGACCATGTCTCTCAATGAACCCCCTTGGTCCAATCTCCACCATCGTTCCTCGTTCCTCCTTGCCCACAGGGAAATGCTTGCCTGTCTCGAGCGGTTTGCTCCTTGTCTCCCCTCACAACCCCTTCAGATACCCATTCAGGTTTATCAAGTGTCCTCTGAAAGGAACATGGGAAACATCATGCAAACGCAGATGATCGACATCTATATTAAACCAGGGATTGTCGAGCATATCCATGGTGGAGTAGCTTGTACTCCTGAGGAGATTCAGCTCTATACTGGTCTTTTTCGTGAATTTCGTGATGTGTTTGCTTGGTCTTACGAAGAAATACTAGGCATCGACCCAAGTATCGTGGTGCATGAGATACGCACGTATCCGGGAGCTAAGCCTGTCCGACAGCGTTTATGCCCCGTGCACCCCTGAAAGGCTGCAACCATTAAAGTAGAAGTTGAAAAGCTTCTTAAGGCTGGTTTTATCTACCCCATCCTACTCACAGATTGGGTTTCCAATATTGTCCCTGTGAATAAAAAGTAGGGCACCATTAGGGTCTGTGTTGATTACCGTGATATTAATCGAGCCTGTCCCAAGGATAACTACCCCACACCCTTCATTGACCAGCTCATTGATGAGTGTGCTGGAAGTGAAATACATCATTCATGGACAGTTTTTCTGGTTATAACCAGATTAATATTGTGCCCACCGATCAGCACAAGACCACCTTTTCTGTTTGTGGGGCACTTTCGCTTATAAAAAGCTTCCTTTCGGTTTGAAGAATGCTAGTACTACCTTCCAACGCGCGATGTCTTATGCATTCCATGATATTCGACATATCGTGCAACCTTACCTGGATGATCTACCTGCTCATTCAGCTAAACGCCAGGACCATCCTACCCACCTTCGCGAAATCTTTCTCCGCTGTCAACACTACCGCTTCCAGTTCAATCCACATAAGTGTGCCTTCTGCGTAGAATATGGCAGACTTCTTGGGTTCATCATCTCCCGAGAGGGCATCTGTTTGGACCCCCTTAAGGTCGAGGCCATTCTGAATCTTCCTTCCCCTACTTCTTTGCAGAAATTACAGAGCTTGCAGGGCAAAGCGAATTTTCTATGACACTTCATTCCGAACTATGCTGAAGTGGCCAAAGGTTTTATGTGGTTACTAAAAAAGGACACCCCTTTTCATTGGGATGTCGCTGCTCAAGAGTCCTTTGAGCACCTCAAGGCTCTCCTTGTTTTGGCTCCATTGTTGCATCCTCCCAATTATCATCGTGACTACACTCTGTATTTGGCTGCTGCCGATACCACTATTGGCATGGTTCTCATTCAAGATGATGATGATGACACTGAGCACGTCATTTATTATCTCAGCTGCAATCTATTAGATACGGAATCTCGATATGCTCACGTCGAGATGTTGGCATTGGCCACCGTTTGTGCCATCCAACGTTTCTGCCATTATATCTTATTGCACACTACGATAGTGGTTTCTGATTGCAACCCGATGATGTACATCCTGTCACGTCAACTGCTGGGGGGCAAGTACTTGAAGTGGATTGTTATCCTCCAAGAGTTCGACTTGGAATTCACTACTGCCAAGTCTAAGAAATCCCTCATCTTTGTTGAATTGTTGTGCTCTTTGCCATCTCTTACCACGCCCTCTCGGTTAGAGGACCATATTCTAGACAAAACCATCTTCTTAATCATCACCCTCGATCCCTGGTATGGGGATATCATTGTCTATCTACAGACGTCCTCTTTTTGTCCCGAGATATCTAAGGATGCTTGACGACGGATTCGCCATCAATCTTAGCCCTATCATATTATTGGGGACACCCTGTACCGTCTCGACGTCGACTCTGTTTTCCGCCGATGTTTAACACTCGAGGAAGCTGAGCAAGTTTTAAATGATTGCCATTCTGGTTCCTGTGGTGGTCACACGTCCAGATATGCTACTACTCAAAAGATCCTCTGTGCCAGTTACTTTTGGCCCTCCATATATAAGGACTACATTCTTGCCGTCCGTTCTTGTCATGAATGCCAAATCTACCAGTGGAAGATGCGTGCGCCCCCACTCCATTGCACCCTGTTTTTACCGTCGGCCCTTTTGCAAAATGGGGCATTGATTATATGACATGTAACCCTCATTCGGTCGGGGGGCATGGGTATATCATCATTGCCATTGATTACTTCACAAAATGGGCCGAGGCGATGCCCACACTATCTGAAGACGGTCACACAGTGGCGTAGTTCTTGTTTAATCATGTCATCTCACGGTTCAAAGTCCCTCAGGCCATCGTCACTGATCACGGCAAGCATTTCCGTAATCATATTATGACTGAGCTTACAACTCAGTTAGGCTTGCGGCATGATAGCTCGACTCCATACTATCCTCAGGCCAATGGCCAAGTGGAAGCTGTTAACAAGGTTCTAGTTACGATGCTTCAACGAGCCATTGGCATGCACAAGTCGAACTGGCACTTGATGTTGTTCTCTGCCTTGTGGGCCTACCGAACCTCTGTGAAGGATGCCACCAGTTTCACTCCCTTCCAATTGGTTTATGGACTGGAGGCTACCCTTCCCATCGAGTGCGAGATCCCTTCTTTAAAATTAGTCGTCAAATTACTCCCCGACACTAATCCAGTAGAGGAACGCCTTATTTACCTGGAATGGCTAGACGAGACTCATCGACTAGCCTCTCTAGCTATCGAAGCACAAAAGAAGAGAGTGAAAACTCACTTCGATCATATTGTTCATCCTCATTCTTTTGTTGAGGGAGATTTAGTCCTGCTCTACGATCAAGCCAATGATAAGTTGGGGGCAGGAAAATTCGAGCCCATGTGGCACGAGGCTTACATTGTAAAGTGAGTTTTACAAAAAGGGGCCTATGAGCTGATTAACTATGAAGGGAACCCTCTGGATAAGCCCTGAAATGGGCTTTACTTGAAAAAGTATTATGCTGAATTCCGGGCACTCTGATTTGTACATACATGTGTTTTAGCAAGTGTGTTGTGTGTGCGTGTTTTCATGTTTTTTGGCTTGGTGTGTCAGCGTGATTACCACTTATTGTGTCCTTTTTCTTCTTATGCAGATGTCTGGTGCGCCTTACGTTGGTTTTGCCGATGGTGCCTCCCGTAGTACACGCAACCTATCTTCTGCAGCATGGGTGATCTACGATGCTCATGGTGAGCAAGTAGACCTTCAAGGTGTTTGTCTAGGTTGTACCACGAACAATGTGGCTAAGTATAGTGCAGTTATGAGTTACTAGCCGAGGCGATCAATCTCGGTATTCGAACATTCGTGGTGAACCTGGATTCTCAGCTTGTCGTGCACTAGCTCGATGGGCGTTATTCCGTTAGAGACCATCGGATTCTAAGGCTATATCTACATGTTAAATTGTTGGAAAGGAATTTTGATTTCATCACATATCAACACATTCTTAGATGATTAAATACGTTAACTGATGCATTAGCCAATTATGTATTAGATAGACATTTGCATAATATGTAATCAAAACAACAAATAGAAGCATAAAAAACACAATAAACCATAGGAATGTATATA
>APFE031702648.1:34002-57926 GCA_000404065.3 Pinus taeda
ATATATATATCGTGTGGCGCACCGAGGCACTCAAAAAATAGGTGTATATGTCCAAGTAGATTTTGTGCTCTCCGTACATCTGAGACACATGTCTCTCAAAAGAATCATCAACAAAAAATAAACCTAGGCGTCTACTGTGGTGGGTTGTGCTCCCTATAGCACAATGCCGGCCATGCCACCCGCCTTAACAGGCACTGTGCCCTCGGTCTCACCCCAACTGTATGCATCTGCAGTGCTACGGGAACCTCCTTGACCCCTTGGTAGTTAGGGATCCCCGTCATCAGTCCCTCAAGGTTTCTGGCCATCGTCTCCACCTCGTCATCTGCCGGGGGAGCCATGGCTAATGCTGCGATGCCCTGCGCATCCCTCCGTGCCTCCGGAGCCAACCTAGCGGGTCCCACTAGTCCTACATCTGCAATTCCAAGTGTTTATCATTAGGACATATACATGAAAAAGTCATAAAACATCATAAAAAATAAAATGCAAAAAAATGTGTGATCAAGTGTCTTACCACCATCATCCCACTGCTCGCCATCGGGTAGCTACATGGCGGGATCTCCGCGGAAGTCCATGCCTGCATACGGCCAATCCTCAACAAAGATCACCTGACGTTCCAACCACTCTCGAAACAGTATCCCCCACGATACTGGTCGCCCACCACCTCCTCGTGGCATGACATGCGCCCACTATGTAGCTCTGGTCTCACGTGGTCTGAGCGCGTCTAAATCCATGTCTTGAAGGTACAATGCCGAAACCTGCTCCAGCATGAGCATGACTAAGATGGAATCGTAGCCGAACTATTTTTTCTCCCCTCGATGACGTCTGGTAAGCTGCCTTTTCATGTTTTCCATCACCGTGTCTACCCAGTTAAACATCGTTGGGTCGAGACATTCGAGATCCAGCCAGAGATGGGTCTTCGAAGCCTCATGTTGGGCTTGGGAGCCCGCTGCCCATGTCACCATGAATAACATGGCTCGAAGAATCACGTCGTTCACTGTTGGGATTGCCACCTTCCCGCTCTTTGTTTTTAGTGCCCCTGGGCACACTCGAGCCATGAGGGTCTCTAGTGATTCGTCCACAGGACGTTGGCCCTCCAAGATTGGCCTCACACCCCGACGAGACAGCCCAGTCAAAAAATAGATATATGTGGTGTCAAATTCAATCTCCCAGCCTCGGATATTGAATCTCTCATCTGTAGGATTCCAGGCCCGGATCAATAGCTCCAGCAAATCAGGCTGTGACTGGAGGTGAGGAGTAAGGAAGAATTTGAGTAACCCGCATGCCCACAATGCATTTTGGCACCCCACATCGGCGAAAGATTGGATATCATTGTCATCGTGCATTCGTTCTTGCCAGACGAATGCCATTATAGCCTGCATGATGAAGAAATTCCATTAGCACCCTTGTTGCAAAAATTTAAACATTGTTTTTATAAAAAAATAGTCACGCGGCATCATCGTCGTTGTTCCTAAAACAGGCACGATGACCATGGCGCGCTAATGTTAATTTCTCTCGATCATCATGGAAGTACATCACTTTTCCGCGATGATCGGGTCGTGGTCTGTGTCAATTTTTATCGGTCATCGCGGACCCGAAGGCAATACCCGCGATGACCGAGAGCACAATTCGTTTTGAAAAAACCGCCTAAACTAGCACATCCCACGGTCAAATGCAGTAAAAAAGACATTGAATTGAAGCGTAAGATGAAATCCACCTACCTGGAAGAAGTTTCGGGACAAACGATGGACGAATGGGCCAGAAATGAGCTCGCAAATTTCGGTGCTCCAAAACGCTCTACAGTGCATAAACAGTGACAATGTTAAAAAACCAATGGTAAAACCCCTTTTTATGTAATTTTTGGAAAATAAAATGTTATATTTTATAAATGTGGGTTTTTTCCTCTTCTTTACCATATGTTCAAATTAAAATATCATTTTTCTAAGCTATGTTGTTTATTTCATATCGAATGGGTTTTACGTGTGACGTGTTTTATGCAGATCTACAGGTGATGGAGTTCCACTTGATCCCTGAAGTCGTCTTTAAGCCCTTTTTCGACTCAAAACATGAAAAGATAGCCGAGTCATCCCTCTCAACTTGTTAAAAGTAAACAAGAGGCGGTCACCTTTAAGCTCTTTTCTGACCGTTTAAATGAGAAAAGATTGCTGGGCCTTTGTCGTTTCAGGCTCGTTAATGGTTACGAAACAACGTGATTTTGGTCGCTTTTTTACTTTTTTCAGTTCGAAGTCATTGATTATGAAAATTACTCCTTGATCGTAATGGTCGGGTGGTCCTTTTGAGTATTGTTTTATACTTTTTCGGGCTTGAGAGACACAACTTTACGAAAAAGGACCCCCCTGGAGTTTTCTTTTCCGTGTCTTTTTCAAACTCCCTAAACATGAAAAAGACTCCGAGTTTTGCCGATGTCAGACTCGTTAAACCCTGATGACATTGGACTCATCACCATGACGAGGCTCGAGCTTTTCCTCCCTAGGGCTCGTTAAACTATTACTAGGTTGGATTCAATAACAGGTTTTTCGTCGATCATCTATGGCAGCGAGTCACTCTTGAACATTGACACTTCTGCTTCTTGTCGGGTTGGGACATCCATACATCATCATTTGGCTTTCCGTGGGTTTGGGTTTTCATTTAGCCTCATTCCATCTGATTCACGCCGTTGTCATCAAGCCTCTGATCTGTTGGTACCTGAATGCTGCCACCCTCCGGAGTCGTGTCGCCGACATGTTCAAGAGTATAATCCTTTTGCAGCTTACACCTCTATCTCCTCCTCTGATACGCTGTTCTACCATCTACTACTTTTTCCTTATCTCATGTCGTTGTTGGGGGAAACATTATGGCCCTCCTGCAATGGGTCACCTCTTTGACATCAGCTCATTATCTAGGATATTAACCTAGAGATCCCCTTTGGTACCTTGGAGCTTGCATGCCTCAATGGCAAGTTCTTTGCACCTGACGGTCAATTTGCGTCATTGGTCATCGATTGGGTGATTCCACGAGTGTTCGACTTCAGCTCATTCTTTGCACTTCGTGGATTGTACTGGACAGTACCTTAAGAGCCATTGTCATCACTGGTGGTTTCTCTCACGCTTGTTAATGGTTTCCATCACTAACCTGTAATTAAGCGACTTTCTCTCATGCTCGACTTCGACACCTCCATTCGCATGATAGAATTTGTACTATTGGTCGGTTGGGTTCAAGACCCCAGGCTTAGATTACATACACTCGGGCTGCGTGGATTGGTTTATGATTACATGACTCATTGATGGATGGATGCGACCATACCTTTATCATTATCATGGTCTCATTAGCTGGGTGGCTGCATCCATACCACGGACCTTTTCCATATGTCTTTTGGATGGCTGCGCCCATGCCTAGACTACATGTACTTCAAAGATATTGTATTTGCATGTAGGTCCTTCCAGATGGTGTTCCAGCTCAGTTGTTTTGTAAAGCATTTCACCCCTCCCACTCTCTCGGGCTTCATACTTTAGGGGGCATCTGTTACACAGTAATTTTTCACCGCTTTCACTCCTGGTCTTCTCACTGTGTCATGTGTCCAAGTCAAACATGCTTATGACAGACAAATGCTTCCCTGTGCTTCCAATTGACCCACTTTTCCTTTTCCACCTCGGCCTTGTCCGTGTTGTTCTTGCATTCTGGTCGAGGGGCCGTGTTTCAGCTTGAACTATATAGGCAGGAGTTCTATCCATCATTAATTCATAGCTCCTGCAGGTATGCTCATCATGTCCTACCAACCTACAAAAGTTGCAGAACAACTATTTCGGTGCTTGTACATACTTCTATAGCAAGTGACAGGTATCTGTGGCATGTTTTCCGGCTACTTGACAGATAGCGCACCATAATGCAGGACCCACGCTAAGTCTTGCTTGAGCTTCTGACCTTAAATGCATCGGTCCTCCCCCTGTAAGGTAATTTGCAAAGACCGGGCAATGGTCTTTGTCGTGACCCTGACTCTTGCATTTCAAGCACTATAGTTCCTCGCGTACCTCTGGTCGAATCATCTTGTCCTGCTTCAGACCTTGCATCTCAAGGCACAAATTCTTCAACTGTGCACAGATTTGCTGAACTCCTAGATTAGGTTCTTGCATCAGAGTCTCATGTAGTCTCATGGAAATCTCCAAGGCCTCTGCCTGAGTTGTTATCTTCTGCTGTGACATCGCACTCCTTAAGTGTGGTAGTAGTGAAGCCACAAACCACTCGCGATGCTGTCCATCTATCAAATTCATGTTGGCTTCATGGATTGTACATTTCAACCTTTGATCTAGCTCCCAAGGCGTCTCATCTGGTCGTGTCGCGATCTCTTTGAATCCAACAATCGACTGTGCCTCAGATTTAGGCCTGTTAAATTCCCTATTTAGTGCTGTTTGGATGTCTGCTACCCCAACATTCGGGTTATCGTTAGAGTACTTAATATACCAGGTTAGCGTACGATCTTGTAGAGCACTAAACAATGTCACCTTATTTATGTGATCATCTATAACACCTTGAGCTTCCCATACAACCCTCACAATGAACCAGAATTGGATTGAGTCCTCATTTCCCAAGCCTTTGAACAAAGGAAACTTCACTGTATTTGCCGTACTGAATCGCGGTGGAGATGTAGGTGGTACAGGTGATGTTGGAGGAGATGGCAGTGAGCTTGGAGGTGATATTTGTGAGAATCCTTGTCTTATAAAATGAATAGCGCTTCGCGGAGAAACCTTCGCTATCGCTTCTTCGTCCTTCGTGGAGGTGAAATCAATTGGCTATACTCTGGACCCTTATTTCCTTCGTTTCTGTATTTTTTTTTGCTTCGTATAGTCCCAAACATCAAGGTAGCTGCATAACCCATTTTTCGCACAACAACATTTTAATCCAAGTATTCAAAGATTTTACGTACTTACCTCGCGGTCCTTTGAAAAAGTGTCACTTTGCCTCACTGTAGCTGACTGAGGTGTTGACTGCGAATTTCGTAACAAATCCTCCTATGACGCGATTGAGCAAATGATCGATAGTGTAGGCGATCTTATCCTGCATTGCTTCCAACCTTCACACTAGCTCTGGTGTCCATACAATAGGACCATCAAGTTTCCACCTTCCTTGGCTATCTACTAGCTTCGCAATCCACTTGTATAACTCAATAGGGAAAGAGCAGAAGAAGATATTGTGGACCTTTGTATACAGGTACTAGTCCAACCACTTTTCCTTTGTTAGTCATGGGTTTTTGTTCTCATGTGTCACGAATTCGTGGATTTTTCTATCCAACCAGTCTTCAATCTCCTTCTTAGTTGGATTCCAGTGATACGACATTAGACATCTCTTATGCAGATTCTGGACCTGGCAATGGAACCATTTGTGGGCTTGAGTGCACTTGACCCAGGTTCAACGTTAGTTAGCCAAAAAAATCCCTACATTATTGGCCCTTTCGGCATCGGCCCGCGAAGCGTGGACTGAAGTCTCACCCGAAGCAGTTTGGGGGGGTGATCGAACCAAGTTTTTGCACCTAGAGATGGTTGTGATGCTAGTTTGTTCCAGCTATACATGCTTTTGTACAAGTTTCTTAGTCCTCTGTTCCAACCTTCAATACCTTTATGGAAGGGTACAATTGGCTTTTGTGCAGCCATAACCTGCGGCTCTGGGAATTTTGCGCTGCTAGGGCAACGGACTGCGATATCTCCCAAACTAGGCTAAGTGTCTTACTTATCTTATTAACCAATATTAGTTAGCTTCACGTAAACATATGTTCTTACTTGTGTTCACTTAACCAACACATTTACATACATTCGCGCATCATATAAGCATTATAAGTGAAATTCATACCCAACATAACAAGATGCATAAACAGGAAATAAAGACACAGAAATTGTAGAATACTTCTCTTTATTGATAATTCCAGATGATTATAGACTCGGCCCACCCTCCACACTCAGCTGCAGGGGACCATGCACTCAGCTGCAGACTTCTACCCTAGGCGTCTGCGCACTCAGCTGTAGAGCCTTTACCTATGCAATGACCCAAACTTAGACTTCTACCTCTGAGCTATCTCTCATACATCATATCTTTGTGTGTCTATCTTCTATTCTTCCTATCAAACTACTTGGAGCTTAGATCTATTTATAAAATCCCATGGTCCATGGACCATGGGTAGATCTTTTACAACTGACATTACATTTCCAAAATAAGGGCAGACAACCATAGGACTCTTTAACACCTATGTTCTCCATGACCACAAAATGCATAGTCTTTACACTTGGATTACAAAATTTGACCAAAATATGGGCTTTTGAACAAGCTCTGATTGTATTCAGCTGGATCAAATGGACCAAGATGCATAATTTTCTGCATTGTCTCCTTGAGGCCAACTTCTATAATATGGGCACTGCAATTTCTATATCGGCCTTTGTAAAGCTCAGTTCCATCATCCAAAGGAACAAAATTCAATGAGAAATAGTTGTACACCTAGGGAAAATGAACTTTTCGTTCCCTGACAACTGTGCTAGTATGTTATCACTCCTCTGGATCTCCGAGGGTGAGGAAGGGTCTAGCTGAGGTAACTACAGACCAATATTTTAGCTTGATAGCTAGCCCTACCAAGCCAGAGAGGGCTCTCTCCAAGGGATCAGAGCCAAGAGGGCTGGATAGATTAGGGTTTTAGGCTAGATGTAAAGTGCATGGTGTTTTTTGATTTGATTTTGGTTGGGTAGTCACAATGATGGGTGATTTAGGTCAAAGGGACTAGGTCAAGGCAAATTAGATATGATTGCAGACATTCAAAGGGGAAAGGCAGGTACGAAGCTTAACACTTAAAAGGTGATTTGATCCGATGGTTTAACACTGATGAGGAGTTAAGAAGAGCATAAAATATGTATTCTTGCCAAACTAAGGAAAAATGGACAAAGTATGATAAATTACCCAAAACAGAGCATACGCAAGCATGTATTCTGCCTATCAACTTGAAAATTACCATATAACGAACATGAAACGGTTGATGAACTAATAAAAGATTCATACAAATGATCACAAAGAAGAAATAATGCTAAAAATTCATACCACATGTATCTCAGAAAAATAGGTGCAGCTCATCTATTGAAAATTGCCAAAATCTGATACAATAGTCTTTGATCACTAGTATAGCATCCCTATTGAACCCAACCTATAAAATGACTAAGAAAATAAATAATATAGGCCAAAACCAACTGATCCTAGGCTCAGGGGTCAAATCCATGAGAGGAGAATCAGTTGCAAGAAAGGCTGCACTGATAGCTGGAGTGTAGGGTGGTTAGAGTGAGTCATCCCTCACTCTAGCAAACTGATTCATTACATGCCACATAGGCCATCTAATTGATGTATCTACCCTAGATAAAAGTGAAAACATAATAATGACATCATCTAGATAAATTAAATAGGTAGAAATTAAATTTCCCATAGCTAAAAGTCAACTTGGAGTGAAACAATGAAAATTGTGGAAGACTGTCAAACACACAACGACTTGGTTAAACACGTAGTGACCCTGGTCAAACACAAAATGTCCTCTTCAAACAGACTTTTTACCACCTTCTTGATGTCCAAATCTATCCTAGGATAGCTCATTGGAAAGCTTATCCTATATATATTTTCCAAAACTTCCCTTGGTTTTCAAAATGGGGTTGATTTTCCCCTCCAACATTGCAATCACCCAAGACTACTCAAACGTGCAGCAACAAGGCCAGAAAAGAGGCACAAAGGTGATTTTTTGGTAGTTTTTGACCCTTTTGGCTAACCATTTTTGCTCCAAATGCTTAACAAAAGTACAGGGTGCATGTCCTTATGATTCTAAATCCAAAAATGCTGACAATTTTCTCATTGGATGCTCCAAACAAAAGCGCAACGTCCTAGGTGTTGCACATTTGACCATGCTGACTGTGCTAAAATTTCTCAAAAAACACAACAAAGCATATCTTGCCAAAATTGTACAAAAATGGCCAAAATTGGTGGTTTGATAGTTTCCTATATGTTTGAGGCATGGAGTGATGCCTCGGCAAAGATATCCAACCTCTTTTTCTCCTCTTACTTTGTCAAGGCCTTAATTTTTGCATGAGCTCTTTTGAGCATGGCCCTTGCAATTTTGTCTCTCATAGCATAGTGCTTTTCCATCCTTCTTTGAATATCAATATCCATATTGGCCTTGTCTAGGAGGTTCCCCAGATGATTATTTAACTTCTCAAGCCAATATTCTCGGTTTTCATTTGCTATCTTGGCTTTTTTCTCATTCAAGGTGAGCTGATTGGCTAGTTCTTCCTCTTCCTTTCTTGCTCCAAAGCTCTCTTTAGGCCTATAGTCCTTGGCCTTCTTCTTGGAACCGGTTCATCAAGTGGATCACCATACTACCCATATGCCTCATGAAGTAAGGCCTTTTCCTTTCAACCTCTCTCTTTGCCTTTCTGAGCTAAATCTCCGTCAGTTCATGTTTGACTTCAAACTGCCTATTTTCCTGCTTATAGTAGGAAATGATCCATTCGGCCCTTTGCAAGTTGACCTCAAGCTCACCTATGAGTGAATTCTTCTCCTTGATGAAAATAGATATTCTTTTACTGTCATCATACTCATCTGAGTCAACTAAACCAAAATCATGCTCTATCTCATGGAGGTCTTCCTCCTGTTGCTGGATCTATGCCTCTACAACTTTTTCCATACCCTTTTGTACCTGCTTTGTTGATGAAGAAGGCAAGGCCCCTCCCACAATTAGTGGGGCAAACACCTTCCTATACCCTCTCTGATAGGTATGTGCCAAGGTACCTAAACCAACCCTTTTGGGCGTACTGCTCTCACCATGCTCAATATGCTCCTGCTCAGTGCCTTCATCTCTACTAGGTGAATGAATAGGCTCATGAAATGGTGATGATGGAGGTGATGGCATGGCTAACTCATTAGATGAAGATGAATGATGTATGTACTAAGGTGGAGGAATGGAGGTGGATGGATGAGAGGATGAAGGTGCCTCTTGGCCATGCTAATTAGGTGGGACTGTGAAAATATCATTGGATATGAAAGTGTCCCATGCAATGTTAAGCTGATCAAGGTAGTGTAGAACTATAATTTTGATGAGAGAATGGTGAAATATGTTATGCATTTGATGATCATGATCTTTCCTTCGGGTAATGTATGACATCTTATCAATATCTCGGTAAAGATAGTAGAGTAGATTAAGCATTCTGACTCTTGTAAAATGCATGAGTAACTAAATATGATAGGAATAGAGCCTAGAAAACCTACCCTCACATCTGAATTACTTCATAATGATTTTCATCATAGCTACATATCTGCCTAGGAGGTAAGAGAAATGAAAAATCCTCCTTCTTTCATTCTTTTCGATGGGTTTAAGATATGGCTCACAGTAGCGATAATGCAAATCTACTTATTTAAACCATTTTTCCCCAACATCTGGGATCCCAGTAGCAGCTGATATTATAGCAGAACATATGGTAAAGGTGACACCAATAAGGTTTGCTTGGTTGTCATGGAGGTTGATGATGAACTATCTAGTCAATTCAGAATGATGCCGTGTCCTTTCCACCTTCTCACAAAACTCAAAATAGCTCATATGTTTGAAGATTGTGACAGTGATGGGAGATGCCTTGAGCTATCTAGTGTCGGTTGGTTCATATCTGATGATTTTCCCTCGTTTTTTATATTTCTTGTTCAGTTGTTTTTCTTCTTCACTCTGACTTGTATGTTCTTTTTCTGCCATGATTTGTTGCTGTTAAAACCCTAGGGAAATGGTAGAATAGACTGAGGGTATGGGAAATGTGGAATGATGTGAGGAGAGATGATGAGGAGGAGATGGGAATGTGTGGAATGAAAGAGGTGATAGGGTATAGTGTTTACATGAAGGCGAACAGTGATGAAAGCTAGGAATGTGATTTGAGATGGTGGGAATGTATGACTAGGGTTTGATCTTAGGAACAACAACAAACGACTTAAACCATACGTAGGCGAATAATGGAGGGAAGGAGTGAGAAATTTTTCCACCAACCTGATTTACTGAAGTAAATGATGATCAACTTGGAAACTTGGTGGTGATGGAGGGTTTCTAGGACTTTTTGGCTCCTTCCAGGCGAACACACAGTGACCCGGGCAAAGGTGCAACAACCTGGTCGAATGCGCAACGACCTCTACAAGAGTGCAACGCCATTGTAAATAATACTGTGATCTCTAAAAAATGTGCAACGACCTCTATAGGAGCACAACGACTAGGCTAAATGCACAATGACCCTATTAAATGCGTCCTCTTACTATGTTTGCCTAATTTCACCTTAAAATCACCAACTTTCTTTTGCTGAGGAGTTTTGTGTTATTAGGAAATCTAGTGTCTATGCAGAGCTGCTAGTCCCACTAAGATGGGTAGCTATCTTAGAAACAAAGAGATTAAAGTTACTTTCATTTTCCTTTACGAGAAGTAGATAGGAGAGGAGCAAAGAATACCAACCTCAATCTTTCGGTTGGTTCTTTGCTTGTTCCTTCTCCCCTTTGATGGATCTTTTCCGCTCCTTCCTTGATTACTCCGTTTAAAAGAGTACCTGTTAAGTGAAAGCATCATAGTACCTTCAAAGTGTAGAGATCTACAATCATAAACAATATAGGACTAAATATATATTGACCACAAAAATGCATATATTATCAGACATACAAGAATGTGGAGGAAAACTTGAATAACTTTATTGATATAAAGATTAGAAGATAGGATTACAACCCATTGATCCGACCCAGCATCATCCTCCCAGCATGAAAGCCCTTCTTCACCTCATGAAAAGCTTAGATCACCCAACACTATGATGTTCCACCAGGAAACCAACATCACTTCCCTACAAGATACAATATTCCAGCCTTTGGATCTCTGGGATGAGGGATCCATATATAGATGATTGCAGGGGGGTGAGTTAGGTTCTGGGATTTTCATTAGTGTCCTCTCTCTGATAGTTTTTGATTCCACTTGGAGATTCATGATCTCTTACTCATCCCTGGGCAAATTCAGAGAGGCAAGTGTCACAGGAGAAGTTTCTGGAAGATTCCATGATCATCCACCTCGCAAACTGTCTCTCCCATTTGTCTACTCTTGCCCATCGCACCCTACAGAAGAGCTTTTCAGTATGCATCACACTTTTTACATGTGGCAGGTGAGATGCATCATACCCTTTGCATTGAGCAGTCTGTATGGTCCAGTTTTGACCAGTTCTGAGTAGTTTTTTGTGGAGAACTTCTGGGAGATGATGTAATCAGCTGACCTTGTTCCTTTAGGGTATGAAACAACACTTTTAGGGACTCAGAATCCCTCGGTCAAAAATCTTTTGATGTAGGGTGAAATGATTTATCATAAGGATCCGAGGTTTTTTGAACTAGAAGGCAACCTGTAATAAGATACAATACAACACATTATCTTCATAACATTTTCATGATCTAGCTGAGGCGGGAATTCCCATGCTCAACTTTATAAATTCATTTTCATGTACATAGGACAGACAATCGTCTGTGTGGCAGACTGATGATTTTTATAGAGCCATCATCCTTTGATTCGGATGATCATCTGTGCAGCAATGATGTACATTTGATGTCTTTATTTTCCTGAATATATTTCAGCCCGGATGGAAGAAACTATATCCGGGGTCTTCAAACTCATCCAATCTTCGCCCGAAGTACAAGTCGATCCATGTGAAAATTGTTCTGGAGTCGAACATGGAAAGACATCGCCTGATTACCAGCCAATGATGTAAGCTGTTAACAGGCGCGAGAGGAATCACCGATAATGATGATAACCCTCAAGGTACTACAATATAATTCACGTGGTGTGAAAATGAGACTTGGCGTCGAACACCACGCAAAATCTTTCGGTCGAAGGCCATTGATGTAAACCTGTCACCGAAAGTGAGAAACTTGCCATTGAGGCATGCAAGCTTCAAAGTACTGAAAGGGTTGTTCCTAGGTCAAATTCTTGGATAATGAGCTGTCGTCAACAAGAAGTAACCCATCGTAGGAGGGCCTTAATGAATCCCACATCTATGACATGAAACAGAGCAAATGATTTTGTGGAGGTGAAAACGATCTGATGATACTTGGTTCAGGGTGGTGGTCATGAAAGAATGAAGCGTGAAGGTATTGCAACGGCTGAGACACAGGTTGGGTTGGTGAATTCCTTGATCAACTTCTCTTGAACATATTGGTGACACTGAAATGGATTTGTAGCATTAACCCCAAAGATGGATGGTACAATGGACCAATGGTAATATGACCGGTGAACGAAATAACCCAACCCGACTCAATCATGGTGATGGAGTGAAAGTGTCATGTTCAAGAGTGACTTGCTACCAATAACGTTTCTTCAAGTTTTATTCCCAATTTTCCCCAATCATTTCTGACCAGTACCTCTTTATTTTTATCAAGCTTGAGGAGGATAACATATGCTTGTTCTATAATTTACCCTTCGGGCAAACTAGTCGATATGTTTTAACGAGCCTACCGATAGTGAAACTCGTTCTTGTCTCTATGGAAAAGTTTGTCGTTATTGGTTTTAACGAGTTTAACGACAAAGACAACTCAATCCTTTTTCGATTTTAGAGAGTCTAAAAAGGGATGGAAAGGAAACTCCAGTAATCATTTTTCGTCATATAATCCCTTAAGTCCGAAAAAGTATAAAATAATATGAAAGGGATGAATTTTCGATAATTTTAACGAGTCGAACAAGAAAAACACTCAATATTTTTGTGTAATAATCCATCAGGTCCAAAAATATTAAAATCTAGAGGAGGGATTGCACTTTCGATAGCTTTAACAAGCTGGAGAGGCCAATTGATCGACAATCTTTTCATATTTTACGAGTCAGATGAAAAGAGCTTAAAGGAGACTCGTTTTTGAGGAACGAGTGATATTTTTGGGTAGCTGCTGATTCTAGGTAAGGTTTGGAATTTTCCAATCACAGCAGTGTCACAAGGATGGCTAACAGAATCACTCGTCGCAGCTGTTCCTCAAAAGGGTAAACAATCAAATGGAGGTGTATGATCGGCTAAAACAAAGTGGAGGTGATGGTAAGAACACGAAAAGGGCTCGAAAGCTGATGATAATGCATTCACAATGGTTATTTACCGGAGGTTGGTTCATTTTTTAATGAGCTTAAACTCTGGGGGAACATTTGCTCATTGCTTCGGTTTAATTTTTAACGAGCTTGAACTTCGCATAAAACCTGCTCGTGCGAGTCATATAATAAGGATGTCTCATTGATAGGTTCCATTTTTATGGAGCTTGCACCACTCAAAGCTTTGCTCCGTATCCTTTCTTTATGTAAGATAGGAACAACCAATCCTACGAGTTTAAAGGGTTGAGAATCTAGAAACTAAGAAAATAAATGGTCGCTCTTCACTTGCATGCAAAAAGGTTTGCATGCCCCCAGGTATAGTGAAATAGAGTTTCCAGGCTACCATATAGAAGTTCTCGCATTTGCAAGATAGTTTCCATCTGTGTAGCAGACAGAAACACTTCCCAGCTTAGTCCATTTGGACAAAGGTGATTCTAGCTCCAACCAGCTAACCTTGACGAGGGAATCTTATTCCGGTCTAATCCCATTTTACTAAAAGGACGGGCATCAGACTAGTCATATTTCCTTCGCGGAAACCTACCCAATACCTGAAGTTTCCCTGCCAAAGCAGACCAGGGTGCATGCCCCCTGGGTTTCACTCATGGCCACCAAATTACTCACGCTCTTCAGGTGAATAGACTGGAGATTGATGAGACATTCCTTGCATGAAAAGACTAGTTAGGGATGGCATTTGACTATTAGCTATGTGTGAGTCGGGGAATGAAAGATGGTCTATGAGCTGGACCACTCGGCCTTCATGCGGAAAACACATTGCTTGAAAGAGTGAAGAGACAATGGCTCCCATGCTATAAATATAGTCACGCCCAAGGAGCAGATTATAATCTAAAGGTCCTTGGACTACCATTATGTTCAGATACACGGTTTTCCCTCTCAATGTTATAGGCAAACTTGGAAGGATCCCTAACGGTCAACTGGTTCCTTTGTTGAAGCCTGTTAGATTTTGCATCTCAGGTAGAAGCGATGGTGAAACAAGTGCTTTCCAAGTAGTTGGGGAAATGATACTCATAGAAGCCCCTTCATCTATGATGGTACCAACCATGGCGATTCTATAAGCTTGTACAATGACTCGGAATGGCACATTAGACGGTAAACGGGGTCTGCCTAGTAGATTCCAATCAAAGGAAACGACTAGGTTGCTTGGAGGTGGGACCAAATAAACGGCTGGATATGACCCTGATGAAGTTCCTTCCTGCGGCAAAGGAACGGGTAAATTGCCCCCATGTTCATCAGAGTCTGTGTCTATGAAAAGAATCTGAACGGTGTCATTCTCATTCTCTTTGGTGACTGTATCATCTTAATATGGACCTTCCGAAGACAAGACCAGGTCGAATGCCATCTCAACCTTTTGACTTTCGTCTGGTGTGGATTTAGAGGGTTTATCTTCAATGATAGATGCTTCGACTGACCAAAAAGTTGTGTCAGTCGGATTTTCAACTAGCGATGGACTCGGAAAGAGTTTCTTGTATCCAGGAGGAAGCCGTAGCAGTGAAGCAGGACGGTTATCCAAGACTCTTTTAGGTTCGTCCAGGAAGGGACAACGGTGGACGGCATGATTGCCTTCACACAGTTTGTAAGGAAATTTACATTTTCCTTTCTATCCAGAGATTTTATTTTCACTAGTTGACAGTGTGCTCTCAACATGATCATTAGAGGTTGATGACACCGGATTGTGCAAATGAGGAGACCAGTCCCTTAAGATCCGAGGGATGCAAGGACAATCTCGATGATAGTGGTCCCCTTTGCAAATGACACATGGAGATTTGGGTTTGGATGGTGTAGTGTGTGGATTTTCACTAGATGATGCATGGTTGCCCCTTTTTGCCTTTGGCTCCTTTTTCTTCTCCTTTTGCTTCCCTTTCTTCTTCTTCTCAATTACTTGGTTTTTAGCTTTACCAACTTCACCAAGCAAAGAGGAAGGAGGGGAGGGAGAAATAAGTGAAGCAGAAGGTTGGGGGGTAACTCTAGTATCATCTAGTTGCTGACTTGATTGCTCAGGAATCGTAGTGGTTTGAACGACAGAGGTCGAGAAGAGCCATATTGGCAAGCCGATTGTCAATCTTAGGAGGGACAATTTGGCCATATGTGGTGCACCAATATCTCCCCAAGAGGAAAACGGACTAGGATTTCCTCCAAGGGGAAATCCTTGGTTGGTGGACTCCATTTTCCTCAGCCTAAGACCAACGAGGGAACAATGACATTATTTCGATTAAAATAAATTTTATGATGCTTTGACACAACTTACTTTTTCAATTTTTAAGAGACGAGAAAAAGCTAAATATGACTCTAGTCGCCTTCAATTTTTAATGAGCCTGAAGTGACAAGTGTTAAGATGGACCTTTTCCTTTAAGGGGTCTGAAAAGGAACGAAAGAGACTACTCTAGAAGTTTAGACAGAGGGATTACCAAACCAATCACAAAACTGCAAAATACTTTTTACTGTACGGCAGTCAATCTTCCCAAATGCTATGTTCAGTGCATTGAGATTGATAGGGCGGTAGACACAGCTTCCTAAGGATAAAGAATATAGCCTATTGTGGTCTCCCAATATATACTTGATGGTACGTGGGAGAACGAGACTGTACTGGTACCTGTCGTCGGAAAAAGGAGGAATCACCCAACCTACAATGAAAGCGATAGTTACCATGCTTTACGACGTCGAAATACGTCTCTAGCTTAGACTTCTAAATGTTGTGCGTTAGGTTCCAAAGCATTTTTATGTTCATTGAATTTATTTTACAGTTGATCTTTCTTAAGAAGTTTTCCTTTCAGGTTCACCGCATGATGTAGATGTACAACTCCTAAAATGCAATCTAAGATGATAAACAATCATTTAATCTTCTTTTTGCAATGAAAATCCTAGCTACTAAGGGAAGAGAAGCGAGATTCTTTCAACATAGAGCAGAGAGCACACACTAGATGCACTGTCCTAAATCAAAATCAACAAGTAGTATAAATTAAAATGCACAAGCATGTATTTGTTTTCACTTTCTTAATATGTGAATGACAAAATGAATGCTAAGTACAAATCTGAATCGTTTCAAGCAACAGTACTAACGATTTTCTCTTCAAAAGACGAAAGGAAGATAATGACGACAATTTGCGCTTTTGAATTGAAAATTGCTTTCGACATTTGAGAAACTATTAATTCAAATCAAATACAAGAGTAACAGTGTAATCGAACTCAAGAACAGTAGGATTCTTTTCTTTGACTGAAAATGACACTTGCGACACTTCCAAATCAAAAGACGACAGTTTGATTACGCTACTTCTTTGTAAAGGAGAACAGTAAATTTTCGAACAATACATAAAAACATTTACAGTTCTTTGCACAATGGAGGCTGAATCATGCAAAGGAAGGGAGTTTCCACATTGGTATACTGATCATAGACAACAAAACTCCTGAATAAAGATGAAGAGAGTGAACAAAAAACCAAAATCTTGAAGCAGAAGAAGTCTTATCTGATCATCGCACCTGTAACACAGGGAAAGAGCGATGCAACGCACCTACTGCACACTGGAGGTGCGATGCATCTAGATTCCCAAGAGGAGAAGGTGCGATGGTCCAGGGATGAGACTTCAACTTGGTCCTTGGTCACATTTTGCAGCTTAGTTCAGGGATTTAAGCTGAGCTAATGATAGTCAGTAAATGAAAATCACAGGGGCTGATCTAATGAGGCTACTTGAGCCACCACTAAGGCAATTAGGATGTTTGCAAATCAATTGTTCAGTTTATAAACAAAGCCCAGAGATAGAATGAAGCAGCATTGATTTACTTTGCACTTGCATAGCAAATGCAGTTCGAAGGCTAGCTGGCTTGACTTCAAGCTCTGTCTGTCATTTATAAAGCAAACAAATATAGACGAGCAAACAAGATATTCGCTCCCCAGTAGAGTCGCCATTTTGTTATCGGGAAATCTAGTGTCTATGCATATCTGCTAGTCCCACTAAGATGGGTAACCATCTTAGAAACAAACGGATTAAAGTTACTTTCGTTTTCCTTTATGAGAAGTAGATAGGAGACGAGCAAAGAATACCAACCTCAATCTTTCGCTTGGTTCTTTGCTTGTTCCTTCTCCCCTCTAATGGATCTTTGCCGCTCATTCCTTGATTACTCTGCTTCAAAGAGTACCTGTAAAGTCAAGGCAGCATAATACCTTCAAAGTGTAGAGATCTACAATCATAAACAATATAGGACCAGATATATATTGACGACACAAATGCGTATATTATCAGACATACAATAATGTGGAGGAAAACTTGAATAGCTTTATTGATAAAAGATTAGATGAGAGGATTACAACCCATTTGATCTGACCCAGCGTCAATCCTCCCAGCAAAAGCCCTTCTTCACCTCATGAAAAGCTTAGATCACCCAACACTATGATGTCCACCAGGAAACCAACATCACTTCCTACAAGATACAAGATTCCAGCCTTTGGATCTTTGGGATGAGGGATCCATATATAGATGATTGCAGGGGGGGAGCCAGCTTCTGGGAATTTGATTAGTGTCCTCTCTCTGATAGTTCTTGATTCCACTTGGAGATTCATGATCTCTTACTCATCCCTGGGCGAATTCAGGGAGGAAAGTGTCCACAGAGAAGTTTCTGGAAGATTCCATGATCATCCCACTCGCAAACTGTCTCTGCCATTTGTCTACTCTCACCCATCACACCCTACAGAAGGGCTTTTCAGTATGCATCACACTTTTTGCATGTGGCAGTTGATATGCATCACATCCCTTTGCACTGAGTAGTCTGATGTCCAGTTTGACCCATTTTCTGGCATTTTTCTGTGGGTAACTTTGTGAGATGAGTAACAGCTGACTTATCCTAGGGTTGAAACAACACTTTTAGGGACTCAGAAGCCCTTGGTTTATGGACATATATGATTGGGGTTGCAGTGCCCAAATATGTCTATAACATTTTGAGATTTCTAGAGTGCAAATGAGGCTTCATGAGTGTCTTGAGATGCTTTATACTTGAATGGAATTTAAATTATGAGTTTGTATACCCACTTTCTAATGTTTCTTATCATTTCCAAATTTTCATATTAATGCCTTTTGAATTTCTGACCTTTTTGCTCTTGATAGGTGGATGATGCTTTGGAAATCCTGATTTTGACTTTTTCTTGGGATGATTTTGTAAATGGACTTGAGTATGTAGCTAAAAAGTAAATTATTACATATAATAGGCATAAAATTACATAAACAAAAATAAAATTATTACATCTGTTTGAAGTTTTAATTTACAAATTTGGAATAAAATCCCTTCTTGAAATCAATTTAGGGCTTTTAGTAACTATGTTTACATGCTTTGGAGAGCTTTATTTAACTGAAAAAGATATTATTTGCTTGACTCTCATATTTTTCCAACCTTATGCAGTGAGATGGTGATTTATTGGACCTTGGAAAAATAAAACCTAGGCGACCTAATGGAACCTCAAATGACTCAATTTCTGGTGGATTTGACTGATATAAAATATGATGAAATGAGCCTTCATGTTCAATGGAGACCCAGAAGACACATGAAGGAGGGCAAGCAAATACAAACTTTTGAGAGGGAAAAGTGATTTTGCGTTTTGGGCTACCATCAGTGAACAAATTTTTTCATGATGACGTGAGTGGAATGCAAAAAGTTTCAAACAGGACTCTGATATGATATAAAAGAGAGATTTTGATCACTGGTGGTAGTATGCAAATACTGACTCTAACACATACATCCTGCTGCTCAAGTGATCCTTTGGAAAGGCTTGTCGTTATTTGTTGCATGATCTTCAGGGTGCCAAGATGCAAATGGCTAAGTCTTCTATGCCAAAGTTCACCAACATCACAAATTTGCACCTTCTTTGCCTTTTTTCTCAATGAAGCACAACCATCCACATCTAACTTGTACAAGTTCTTTACATGAACCTCGATATTATTCACCTGCCCCATGGTTACGTGTCTCAGGAATGCCTTTCCTTTGCTGAAGGTCACATCATACCCACGGTCTTCCAAAACCACAACAAAGATGAGATTTTTCTTTAGGCCTAGAATGAACATGACATCCTTGAGCCTGAGGGGGGAGCCTCAATCCCTCTGAAAGGTGACTGTATCGATCCTGGTCTTGATGTATCTTTCATCGTCCCTCATCTCAATGTGCATATGCAAGTATTTTTCCTCCAGGTCACTAAAAACGTCTCTATTCCTTGTCATGTGGAATGTGGCACCTGAGTCCAAGTACCACATGCTCCCCATCACTGTGTTGGACATGCATGAAATGAGGGTAAATTCAAGCTCAAACTAGGAATCCAAGGCTTCAGCTGTTGCTCCTTCTGAGGTTTTCTTGATTGTCTTCTTGTGTGGACACTTTGTGTGATCCAAACTGGATCCTAAAACCTCTAAGTCTTCATATACCTTAACTATCGGAAACACTATCAAAAGGGAAAACCGTGAAAGAATGGTAGAAAATAGAGCTAAGCGAAGGTGGAAGTAACGCTGCACAGGAGCTGTCAGATCGGACCGATCAACGGTCCAGATCAAATTGGGATATCGCAATCGGGAGAAGTTGGCGAAGTACATCAGAAGCAGCCCTACGGAAATCACGATAGCGATCAACGCGATTTAATGAGGACCATTGATCGAGTGCGCAGATCAATGACCTAGATTAACTCACAATATCGCATCGCTAAAACATAAGGGAGGACTTACCGGAGGCCCGAAGACCATACGATATGCGGTTGCCATATATCACATTGCAATATCTCATCGGAGCGATACAAAGGAGCGGCATCGACACAACATGCGACTTGGAATAAGCCAGACCTGACGGGGTTTATAGATGCGGATTGATAAATTTGGGATCTGATAATAAGGGATTTGTCGGGTTTTTCTATGTATTTATGCATTTTCGTTATAAAACTGAAATACAAAGGAAATGTGCCCGAAGTGATAAAACCAGACCTGAAAGGTTTATAAATGTAGCTTTATATTATTTGAGTTCCATGGAAAGAGGGATTTCGGGTGGGCCTTAGGTGGTAAGTGGTATTGGATGGGCTCTGCCCGATCCCATACACTGGCCGACATGTGGCTTGGCGCAGGAGAGAGAAAACCACCTTTTTAGGCAGGTAATCTCCATGCACATAAGTCGCTTGAAATGGATATTAGCCGTTAGATCGGAGATCATGCACATCAATGGTGGGCTTGTGATAGAGATCAAAGGCGGACCCGAAAGGATTATAGGGAAGATTCGATATTATTTGAAGTTTGATAGAAAGCATTTTGTTGGATTTTTTAGTGTTTTCTATGTATTTCTCTGTTTCAATAGAGAAACGACTTTTTTGGATTTCACCTGCGCGAGTGGTCCTTTCCGTTACGAACAGGCGGCCACCATACCTTAGGGCGTTTAGCAATGATTGATAAACGCTCTAGAAGGAGAGGAAGGGACAACAGCTAGAAACCAGAGAGTCCGAAAGGGGAGATGAATAGACAAGCATTGATAGGCTTAAAAGCCATTAGATGGTAGAGACAGAGGAAGCAATTGTTGAGACAGAGAGAAAGAATAAGATAGAGAGTAAGAGGGAGAGTCTATGTACTCTGATAGACTTGAGGATTTCAAGTAAATCCCTGTTGTTTTGTCACTGTTGTGTTGAGACTCGGTTTGAGCTCACACTTGTAATAATCTGCTCTTGAAGACATAATATAGAAGTCAATACTGAAAGCTAGACCAAGAGACATAGTTAGGAAGTCTGGTGAACTGCTTGATTATTTTGTTGTGTTAATGTGTGTGACTGTTATGTTTCCTAACTGCTCATTGTCTATATGATTCACAAACTTTTTGATCCATTGCACTAAGTAATATAGGCATTCTTGCACATGAGTCTGTAATACCTTTATATTGATTTAAGATCGCATTTACAGATCAAGTGGTGCCAGAGCATTAGGTTTTTTTAAGGTTAGACAAGATTGCACTATATTTTGAATGCTAACTAGATTAAAGCTCATATTAGGAGAAGGAGAACTTATTGAGGCTAATCCAGAGACTGGAAGAGTCTATTCTCAGAGGAGAATGGCAAAAGAAACTCCATTGGGATCAGAATCTCAATTTATGGAAGGTTTTAAGGCACTCCAAGCCATGGTGGAAGAGATGTATCTGGAATTTAAGAAGGGTCGAGGTGAAAGCCCCTCAACACCTAAACCAGAAAAAGGAGTAGAGAAACCTTTTCTAGTTGCCTCTCCAGAAGGCAAAGGAAAAGGAGAAATGCCTCCTTCACCAACTCCTCCATCATCACCTTCATCATCCTCATCATCTTCTTCACATAAAACTAGCCCTGAAAATAAAAAGAAGAAAACTTCTTTGATTAAATTAGATGTGAAGTTTGATTTGCCAATTTATGATGGAGAACTAAATGCAGAGAAGCTAGATAATTGGATAAGGCAGATTGATGTATGTTAGGACCCTACATTGTACCTTTTTACTCACATATTTTGCTATCATTCCACCCTTTTTCAATCCATATTTAAAGTCTATGTTATTACTTTAATCCATTTTCCAAAGGTATATAAAATTTCTTCTTGTTACTACATGTTTAATTTGTTTTACATATAATTTTACATTACTTTCATAATTAACCATTGATCAAAATATATAGTTGCTAAAACTGTCTGAAGCTGTAGATTTATCATTGCGGTCTACGTTGCTGAAATAGTTAGAACAATGCACAAATCCTGTTGCTGAAACAACCTATGATTTGCATTTCAGATTCGGTAGCAACAAGAAGAGATCATTGAAGGAGCTATTACACTGGCTGTAACAACTACATTCCAAAGTTGGCGTTGTCACAACCATTGTAATAGCATTTTTCTCATGGAAGAACCAATTATCCTATTTTAGCATATCAGGTTAAGAATAGGATTTATAATGTAATCAAATGTATAATAGATGTCTCCTCTTTAAATAGAGGAGACATCGGCATTAGCAAGGGAGGAGACTAAGGGAAGGTCTAGCTGAAAGTAAAATGAACTTGAATCTTTTTGTAATATGATACATTGACAGATGAATAAAATATTGTTCTCAACACTTCTTTTTAGTTCCTTTTTCTGGGGAATCTTGTGAGAAGGAAAGGGCCCACCTTCATCACAAGATTCACCCATTAATTTATGTAGTGTGTTAAATATTATTTTTCATTCATGCCTTGTTAAACTTTGTTTGCTGAAATTACTTATGCGTTATTGGAACTCAGTATCTATTGCTGAAACTCTATTTCTCTTTGATTATTGCATTGTTTTCATAAATCCATTCATAGGTAATCAGTGATTATTTTAATTGGTAATCTGGTTTACAGAGTGAGTTTGTCAAGAATGGTAATTAGAAACAAGTGCTGAAGATTCCTCCTTGGGGAATAGGGTCATGTTCTCTGTTATAGCACAATTAGTCTTTTCCTCTGCAAATTGATTTATTTTCCTAGATTGTTCTTTTTAATGTAATCTAGGATTCTTTTGATAATTGTTTGCAATAGAGAGATTCCCGTTGTAACTTAGACTAGAGTTTCAATTTGTTTAAAGCAAGGTGTGATTAGTGTAATTGTTACTACAACTTTTCATTGCTTTTGGGATTGAGCATAAACAATGTGTGATTACCTTTGAAACAAATAGACTTCCCTGGGTTGACAATTTATGTAGCATTTGGTTGTTTAAATTAATAAGAAATTAAAGTGACTAACAATGTATATTGCAGGGTGCATAACATTGATTCAGAAAGGAGAAAGAATCAGCTGGCTAGCCTTCAACTTAGAGGAACTACACTAGTATGGTGGGAAGGCAAGACACAAGCTGATTTGAAAAATCATGGTAAAATCCTTTCTACCTGGAAAGACTTTGTTTCTACTGTTGTTGGGTCATGGAAAAGGCATGCATTTACTATTAAACTCATCATACTTTTCCTCCATTTCTATCTTTTCTATATCTTAATGCACTAATCTATTAAGGAAGTACGGTAAGAAATGAGGGAATTATCTGCAATTATGACTTGGCTAATTATTACCTTTCTTTATGCAAGAAAACAACAAAAGGGAAGAATGATGTTCCCTGTTACACAGTAAAATGTCACTGCCACCGTGCCAGTCTCCCTACTGTGTGGTGAAACCACATTCACCTATGCTCATGCTCCTCAAAATGGCTAAAAAACCCTCTTTGCCTAAGTTAAATGAATCATCGCATCTGTTTATTAAATAATCGCGCTGACAGGCGGAGGTCAGTGTTACTGCTGCGCTGCCAGCGCGGAAGCACACATGTTTTCCGCGCTGGTCCCATTTTACGGACAACGCACCCTCCGTTTGCCTTGTTGAGCGCTGACCAGACCTCCTCTATAGTTGATCTGCGATGTCAGCGCGCCAGCTCAGTGTCTCGCCCGCGCTGATCCTGTTTGGGCGAATTTGTTCTAACAACCAACCTTCCAGATCCCTCCAGACTTGGTTGTTAGCATTGTTGAGGTCGCCATCCTTTCTCTGGTATGTCTGTTCGACTGACCATCCACTTATCTTGGGGGAAAGCTCATCCTTTACCTATTGATGGAGACTCCTTCTCCTTTATAAGCCACCTCCATTGCCCATGAGCAGAGAGTTTTTTTAGTTTGGAACATATAGACTTTGATTGAGGAATTCTTAGTGCATTAGTGCTGCTCTTTGTAGGCATTTGGTGTGTTGTGTGAGGATTGCTTTGAGTTTGAGGAAGGTCATGAGCTTGTTGCCTTGTATGTGAGAGGGAGACCTCTTTGACTTGGGAGATTTGCTTCAAAGGTGAATGCT
>APFE031702650.1:2035-12740 GCA_000404065.3 Pinus taeda
GCAGGTATTGAGCAGTGGAGGCAGGCAAGCAGTGGAATAGATTTGGAGATCAGATTCGAGCTGTATTGTGTGTTACAGGTGGAGATAGTGCTGGATACTTGTGAGAAGTATTGACTATTGTAATGTTACATGTTCTCAATCATTAATATACAGATAGTGTGGGGTTTTCAGCTGTAAGCTTTCCCTGGGTTACATACAGTGTTAATGTGTGCATGCTCTTGATGTTTATTGTTATTGATGCTTCTGTAAATTGATGATCAATGTAGAGGAGGTTATGTATTATGCATGTATTCTGCAATAGTGTATAATCGGGATAATCTCTGTGAATATGTGTCATATTATTCAAAATTTATACAGTGTTAACTCTAAATGCGGACCTGAACTTTTATAGATTAAGGACTTATAATTGTCATCGGGTCCAAAAAAGTGTTAAACATTGTGTAAATGATCCACCCGATATCGTTGTGGACCGTCAAATCAAGCGGATCTAGATCAACAGTCATAAAGCATCAGGTTTGTTTGTTGATTGGGAAAAGACATCAACCGTCGAATCTTGGATAAGATTGATGGTGGAGAAAGACCGCGATAAAGATTTGAGGAGAGCAGACCCGAGGAAGTTATAGGTGTGGCTTTAAGTTATTTGAAGTTCAGTTGTGTTGTCACATGCCGCATGCAAGAGGCAATGAAGGCACATGAAGGTGTGATGCGAGATTGCGACAACCATTGATCTGGTGAATGAAATAAATGGTGGGGAAGGAAATCACATATGGCAAGTCAAGAGTTCCGGAGGCATACTCTATTGAGTTATAAGGTTTCGTGAAAAGGATTAACCAAGGTTTCCATAAAGGGTGAAGAGTTGAGTTATAAAGTCTCGATAGAAAGATTAATGAAGGATTAGACTATAGAAATTCTAATGAAATATTTCTGCATGAGGACCAAATGAAGGGGCCTTAACCTTAACTTATGAAGGTTTGACCAAGCAGGTCATAGTAATTCCTGGGAAGAATGAGATTATGCATTTCTATATTCATACTGTGGGTATAGCGGGGTTTTACTTGCGTCAAACAATGAATCTCATATTGTTGCTTTAAAGTATGATTTGCCTCTTCTTTAAGTTGATTATAACCATGTTAGAAAATGCCAAATCTTGTCTAAGTAGTGAAGGATAGGGGTTACTGTCATCCACAATTTCTATCACTTCAAAATTAGTAGTAGTGTGCACCCCTTCAATGTCTACTATAATGCGCGATATTCTTCCTGGAGGAAAAATCTTTTGTTGGTTTTCCATTCTTAGTTGAATAGCTGACCATTGCAACTTTGTCTTACCCATTAATTCCCATGTTTTATTTGTCAGGACATTAGCTTCAAATCCCAGATCTAAAATAACTTGGTCGATGTCAGATTCTCCTATTTGTGCACTAACCCTCATTTCTTTTCCAATTCTCTTTTGTCTATGTAAATTTTTAACTTCACGCATCTCACTCCATGGTACTTCTTTAGATGCACATGACTTTATCAATTCTTGAAGTCCTTCTACAACTCTTTGATCTCGCAGTAATTTCATAGAAGTTTGAAGAAAACATTTTAGAGTATCTACTTGATATGTTGCATCGTGTTTCTATATTGTCAGAGCTTGGCCTTGTGTCGAAGATGATATATCACAACTATTCTTCTAATTCTATTGCGCACTGGATGTCAAAGCTCCTACATCCATAAAGATTCACTTCACTTCCATAAAGACTTCTTTTTCCCTTCGAATATCGAAACTAGGGGATTTTTTAGTAGTATTTCTAACCCATGTAGCTTTAGTTTCCTTCTTTCCATCTGCTTTATCATTTCCTGCCGCAACTCCACTTCTTGTCATAATATTTATGCAAGGTTCATCATTCCTTGGTTATACAGTCATCACTTTGATGTTTTGTGTTGGTTGTTGTTTCCTATTTTCTTGAATTTTTTCCATAAGTACCGGACATTATTCAATTACATGATCAAACTATTTACAATACTTACATGTCATGGTAGGATTCTAATATTCTCTCATGAAGTGTCCTGCCTGGCCACAATTATAACATATAATTTGTCCTCGTCACCGACTAGCTCCACCACCTTGACCAATACCTCGACCTTGACCTTGATAACCACCACAAACACTATGTTGTCCATGTTCCTCATGCCCATGTTCTTCGACTTGCATCCTATATGAATTATCACTTCGATCCATCATTAGTTCATAAGCTCGAAAATTGTTTTCATCATGTCCCACTGATTTTCAGAACTTGCAATATACGTTCCTTGGAGTCTGCACATACTTTTGCAACATATAACAGTCTTCAACGTGATGTTCGCCCCTAGTTTTACATATCTTGTACCATAAGATGGATCCATGATTCAAAGGGTTTAGTGCTCCATTATCCATGTAGTTTATGAAGAGAGGACATTGTTCCTTAGAATGATCTTCTCCTTTACACTTTGTACCCCATACTTCTTCTCGAACTTCTTTAATTTTCTTCATATCTTTATTTGTAGAGTCTAACTTTCCAGCTGACTTTGGATGTGCTACATAACTATATTGGTATCCCCTATCGGCGAGGATTCTAACTTAATTGCAAGTTCTAAGGCTTTGGCTTGAGTTTCTATCTTTTGTTGTGACAAAGAAAATCTTATATGTGGAAGTAGTGAAACTATAAACCACTATTTATGTTACTACAGAGCTATTTCGAAGCTCACCCGATCCAATAGTATCTTGAATCTTTGATCAAATTCCCACACAAATTCAATAGGCTTTTGTTTGATTTATTTTAGTTCTATGATGCACTATGACTCAAACTTTAGTTTCTTGAATTATTTTATCAACGTTGTTTTAATGTATGCAAATGGTTTGTTCTGATTGCTTGAATACTTCGTGTAGCATGTGAGCGCTCTATCCTAAAATGTTGTAACAATTTGTGCTTTCTTCATGTTTTCATCATAGACCTTCTTTGTTGTCCATACTACTTCGCATAAGAACCCAAATTACTCCGGATCCTCCTCTAGTCCCTTTAAAAATAAGAAACTTAATATCATCGACCAATTTTTTCATGGGGGGGAGGGGGAGGGGGAGGGGGAGGGGGATGAGGGGTAGGGGGGTGGAGAAAACCAAAAGCACCCTGATTACTACTTGATTTTGGCTTCAACGAAATTTTAGGTTGGAAGGGTGAATACTATGGGGTTACTGCAGGGTTCTCAGGGAAACTTTCTTCACTTTCATATTCACTTAACATAGGGCTATAGTTAGCTTCTATAAAAGTCTTTGGATCTTGGCTACGAGATCTATTTCTAGTGTATATTCTATATATATTTTCCACTTTGCATTGTTCCATTTTATTCTTCGGATCTTCTTCCAAACATAAGTAACTAATAATCTGATTGCATTCGTAAAATCCCCTTTTCACACAAAAGCATCTTAATCCAAAGCTTCAGATATTTTAAGAACTTACCTTGCAATCCTTTGAAAAAATTTCATTCTGCTTCACTATAGGACACAATTGAGTCTACCATGAACTCAGTAATGAATCGTCCTAAGATGTTGTCAATCCAAAAGTCAATATCTCTTGAGATCTTATTTTCGGTGTTCTTGAGTCCATGTATTAATTCAGGATTCCATTCCTTAGGTTTGTCTCCTTTAATGAAGTCTTTTCACTCAGTCAACCTTGATATCTACTCGTATAGCTCCACATGGAATGAGTCGAAGAATATTTTGTATTGATCTTCAAAAACATACTTCTCCAACCACCTTCTAGTTGACTAGCGAGGGTTCCTATTCTCTTGTTATGAAAATTCTCGTTCCTTCTATTCTACCTAATCCTGAATTTATTTCTTTGATGGATGCCACAAAAACATCCCTCAAATAGATCTTAGTCCTGAAAATAAAACCATTTGTTTTCTTAGGTTGGCCTAACCTAGGTTCACAGTTTAAAGCACACCAACAAAACCCTCAACCATTGGCCCTCTTGCCAACGACTTGTAAGAAGATTGCAGTCTCACCCAAAGTGATTATGGGAGGTTGCAGAACCAGGTTTTTGCAGCCTGAGGGATGCTGCGATGTGGCACTTTTGTATTTTCTTTATGTTTTAATACTTATGAATCACTTCACATACATCAATTACTTCGCAGAATTATATTCATCACTTAAGCATAACATAAACATTCCTAAACTTCACAGTACTGAAATAAAGTGCAGATATTAAGAAAATAAACACATGTAGACATAGATTTTACCGTGGTTCATCCCAATGTGGGACTACATCCACAAGAACTATTTCTTATAATATAGAATTTGTATAACAAACAGTTCTTCCCTGTGCACACAACTGCAGGCTATCTACGCACTAAGCTGTTGACGGTCTATGCACTTAGTTACAGACCTAGGCCTCTACGCACACAACTATGGAGCCTTGCCCTTTCTTCGATGTATAGATCAACAAAATACAACCATAAACAAAGATTTTGATCAATACTTGATCCCTTCCTTCTTTATTATTCATCCTTATATATACTATTACATGAGGGATTATATCGCTACATTACCATGGACTCAATACCGTGGTTTTGAAAATACAAGGGACTATGTTTCAAAACCCTTCAACTTATACAATAGTATATGTATTTACAAAAAAAGGGGTTTCACTGTGAAGCCCCCATAATACGCAGTGATTTTGCTGCACGGTCCACTTCATACTCCGTGACATATTTTCTATTGCACGCTCCACAAAACTCGGGTTTCTTGCCGAAAATGTGGCCAAGTTGGTCTCCTCCCAAAACTTATGGACTAGATATTCTGGCTCATTATAGGAAAGAGAAAGGATTACATCAACTCATAGATGATGGATCTATTAGCTAGAGATGTGTTCAGAGCACAGAGGCTAGTTTAGAGGCTGCATGGGATGATTGGAAATAGGGAGGTCATGACCTACATGCGTGGAGATGTGCAATTGTTTGTTGTGCATGTTGGATTGGTACTGAGATACACAAATTTCCTACTTTCAATGGTATGGGATATGTTGTTTCTTTTATTAATGAAATTGATTTGAAATTTGAACAAGCACAAAAGATCTCCTTGATGGATGTTTCCCTTCAAGTAATTATAGCAAGGTGGTGGGGAGATATTCACAATGAGATTCAAGGATGGGAATCTGTAAAGACTACTTTATTGTGTCTCTTTGGTGGCCCAAGGGATTATTCAGTTGGTATTCCTAAGTACCAGGGACAAATGGATCCACATAAACACATTCAAAAGTGCATAGGTAAATGGATCAAAGAAGGAGTTCTTGAAGTGTTGTGGGTGCATTAATTCATTCATACCTTGTGGATATTTATGTAGTCTTAGTATGTACGGGAGGAAATGAGATGGAAAATAGTTGCATGGGAACCAATGGTAGCCCATTTTTTTAGTGATTTATCTTTTTCAAATGATGATGAGGAGATTGCAAGATATCTGAAAGAAATCAAGAGGGTTTTGTTTCATGTAGGACTACCTGTAGAAGATTATACTGGCCCAGAGATTCTTGAGCCTATATACAAATCAGGGTTCCATGAGGCAGTCACTTGCAGGAAGGTAGATAAGGACTCCGATGGAGATGACTTGGAGGAATTGAGGCACTTGGCCTTCAAGGATTTGTAAGCGAAGCGAGGTATAAAATATGGACCTATCATAGAAGTGTAGAAATTCTCACTGTAGATTAACCTGATAATGCAATATACTAGAACAAAATAGTTAATCTACTTCTACAATCAAGCTTGCAGAAGCTTAATTGATTTGAGCAAGATCAAACAGAACACATATAACAGAGAAGAAGAATTAATACACATGAAACACAAAAGAATAATATGGGGAAAGTCTCAGCTAAAAAGCCCTACTATCTGTATTATCATACAAGTGGAAATATCTCAGGATTACACATAGCTTTAGCTCTCACAGCTATCCAATTCTCAGTAAAATCACTCACTGCTCCTCATAGATAGAATAGACAACTCATATGCCTTTCCTCTCCCCTCCAAGCCTCCTATTTCCTTGCGCATTTTTCCCTGGGTGTTTTTTTTGTAACCTTGTGTGGCACTGATCTCACACATTGCTCCAACAAATAATAAAATTGCGCAAATCTCAAGGAATGAATTCCTTCTACATGCAAGAGATTTTATTATAGGAAAATTCTTGCAATTGATAGTACATTGTCCCTGCCTTTTCAGTTATCTGGAGTACACTAGTTTCATGCATGCATGCATTAACTAACTGAACTCACAATTAGTTCCTCCAACAGTTTGGAACTAATTTAACTGGACTTAACTCAGTAAACTGAGCTAACTAATTATAACTCAATTACAACTCATCATGATCTCCTTAATTAAGGGATAATCTCCTCAATCAAAGGAATAACTATTGCATGACTTCACAAAGACTTCTAGCTTGAATTTATCCAACTAATTAACTCAAGACGAATTAATTACTTATTTTCCAAGCAGCTGGTGAGACTAAGTTCTAATTTTAATTCAAGGACAAATTAAAATTGGAATATTCTTGTTGCCACATTTCAACACTCCCTCTCAACAAGAAAGGGATTAACTACCACCCCGATCCTATCTCTATGGAACTCAAATTTACACTTTGACAATGCCTTAGTCAAAATGTCAGCATCTTGCTTCTTGGTCGAAATATAATGCAACACCATGATCCTCCTCGCCACACAGTCCCTGAGATGATCATACCAAATGTTGATATGCTTAGACCTATCATGAAATACTAGATTCTCAGAGAGCTTGATACAACTCTGATTATCACAATAGATCACAGTTGGATCCATCCTTTGATCAAACAAACCAACTAGAATTTTCCTCATCCAGATGACCTCACATGCTGCCTGACTTTTAGCCATGTATTCAGCTCTCTACCGAGCTGAGTGCAATTGACCTTTGTTTCCTGCTGTACCAAGAAACTGCAGCTAACCCAAGGTTGAAAATTCCTCTTGATGTGCTCTTCTGATCTGATGGACTCCCTACCCAATCTGCATCAGTGAAGCCCTATAGCTTCACTCCCTCTATCCATCCATACCATAATCCATACTGATATGTGCCTTTGAGGTATCTCAAAACATGCTCTACTGCCTTCCAAAATAGCTTGGTAGGCCGAACCATAGCCTGACTCAGCTAGTTCACTGCATAGCACAAATCTGGTCGTGTGTTCACTAAGTACATCAGTGAACCCACAAGCTTCCTGTACACAGTAGCTTCTACTACTTCTCCTAAAGTAGCATCCTCCTTTCTCCAGTTACCTGTTAGAGGGGTCTGCATGGGCTTGCACTTCTCCATGTGGAATCTCCTGAGTGTCTCATTTGCATACCTGCCCTGAGATACAAACAACTCCCCATCCTTCTGCCACACTTCCAAGAAAGTAGTGCATGAGACCCATGTCTTTCGTCTCGAATTCTCTTGCAAGGTCCTCCTTGCAAGACATGATCAACTGATCATCACCTGTCAATATGAGATCATCAACATAAAGAAAAATGATCAACACTTACCTTCCACCATGATGTGGTATAGGTTCGCGTCCGCTTCACACTTTGTGAAGCCTAACTCAATGAAGTAGTTGTTGATCTTGGTGTACCAAGCACGAGGTTTTTGCTTCAGCCTGTACAAAGCTCTCTTGAGTTGGCACACATGCAACTCACGATTGAAGGTCTCAAAATCTTCTGGCTGCTCTATGTACACCTCTTCCTCAATCTTTCCATTAAGGAATGCAGCCTTCACATCCATCTGATGGATCTTCCAACCCATCTGTGCTGATAGTGCGAACATCGATATGATATATGAGTACCTTGCGACAAGAGAAAAAGTATCATCATAGCCAATCCCCTCAACTTGTGAGAAACCATGGGCAACAAATCTCGCCTTATGTTTCTCCACACTACCATCAGCAGCTTGCTTTACCTTGTAAAGCCAACAGGAACTCACAATTGATTTGTTCTCTGATCTTGGAACCACATCCCAAACATTATTTCAAACTATGGAGTCATACTCCTCCACCATAGCATCAACCCAAAGCGTCTACTGCGCTACTTCCTCAAAGGAAGATGGCTCAGTCTCAATACATTCCCCAACAAGGGCCATGTATCTAGTGTACCTATCAGGTGACCTCCTCTGTCTGCGTTGAGAAGATGGTTCTCCCACATTCTCTCTTGCATACGACAACAATCTGTCATCTTCTCTTGAGCGCTTTCGCCCATCTCTGGAAGAATCTGCTTGAGTGGATGTCTCCACTCCTGGAACCTCTACATGTGGCTACTCCGCATTAGCCTGAGGCTCCTCCTCCTTAGGAACCAAAAGTTCCTCCACAGCCTGTAGTTGGAGCTCCCTCTCAAGGGAAACTCACATGGCCTTCTCTTCATCAAACTTTAGATCTCTGCGTACCACTGTCCTCCGACTAGTAGGCAAGTACACCTGATAGTTGTGAGGTGTATTAGTGTACCCCACAAGTATCCCCAACTCTACTATCGACTCAAGTTTCTTCTGAGCATCCTTGGTCACATGGAAAAATACCGATGAGCCAAAGATCCTGAAGTGACTCACATCTGGTCTCTTCCCGGAGAAAGCTTCTTCTGGTGTCTTCATCCCAAGTATGCAATGTGGGCTTCTATTCTACAAGTAGACCGCTATGTTGCATGCCTCAACCCACAAATGAAGTGGTAGGACTTGGTCATGCAATGTCGCTTGAGCTACCCACACAATCGTTTTGTTCTTCATCTCGGTCACCCCTTTCTGCTGTGGTTTATGAGGTGCCATCAATTCCCGTTTAATTCCTTCTGCTACACAGAAGTCCTTAAACTCTTGAGAGACATACTCTCCAACATTATTGCTTCTCAAGGCCTTGATCTTCTTCCCTAATTCTTTCTCAACCAATGATTTGAACTCACAAAACTTTGAGAAGGTTTGATCCTTCTTCTGCATTAAATAAATCGAGCGTTTACGAGAAAAATCATCAATGAAAATCACATAATACCTTTGATTTATGGTGGATACTGTCGAGAATGGTCCACACACATTAGTATGAACTCACTCTAAGATCGCCTCAGCTCAACTGTCTCGATCATGAAAGGAAGACTTTGCGTACTTTCCCAAGGTACAACCTTTGCACTTGTCCACTTGCTCAAGTTTACCTTTGGGAAGTCCGGTAAAGATTTTTTACATTATCTTCAAGGCCCCATGATGTAAGTGGCCTAATTGTCTATGCCATAACTTGCCAATATCTTGGATTTGCACCAACACTACTTTCGAACTCAATGCAACACAGTCATCTACCTCTAATTTGTAGATTTTCTTCACTCGAATCCCAATCCTCTTGGTCTGACCCGTGGCTATGTGTCTCAGGAACGCCTTTCCTTTATTGAAGACAACATTGTAGCCTTTGTCTTCCAACATCGTGACCAATACCAAGTTCTTCATCAGTCCAGGCACATACTTCACATCTGTCAAGGTGAGAGGAGCTCCATGCTCCCTCTGAAAAGTAACCGTGCCCACTCCTGAAACATTGTACTTCCTGTCATCACCCATCTCTATGCGCATCTTGAGGTCTTTCTCCTCTATGGTACTGAACAAAATCTTATCGCTGGTCATGTGGAATGAGGCTCCACTGTCAAGGTACCAAACACAACTCACCATTGATGAAACCATACATGCAATGAGGGTAAAATCCAATTCGAACTGGGAGGCTAATGCCTCACCTTCTGATCCTTTTGAAGATCCCTTCTTGGATTTCTTCAATGGGAAATTAGTTGCATAAAGACCAACCTCATGAAAATTAAAGCATCTTACTTTAGATTTGTCAATCTTCTTCCCTCCATGAGAAGAATTCGATTTGGAATGGGAAGCCTTCCCTTTCCCTTTCCTTGCCTTACTTGCTAAGGCTAGATTTTCTTCATCATCATACTTAGATGAAGAACCATCTCTGGTGCTCCTCTTGATCTCCTCCTGCATCAGATCCAACAACAGTCATTCAAAATCCGACAATTTCTCTCTTCCATTCACAGAGTCCTGGTAGCTATGCCAGCTCTTAGGAAGACCGAGGAGAGAAAGACTCACAATATCATCGCCGACTGTAGTTATTCCTACACTACCAAACTCATCTCTACAGGTGGTGAGCTTGTTTAGATATGTAGAAATAGTATCGCCCTTTTCCATCTTGATTTTTCAAAGCTTATCCTTGAGTGCCAGTTTCCTCTGGTCGCTACTGTTCTGATAGAGGTCCTTCAATGTCTTCCACATTGAGAATGGAGTCTCCTTCCCATGGAGACTCGAGACAATATGTTCTCAAACTCCCTCTAGAAGAATCTGCCTCGCCTTCACCACACACTTCTTCCATTTAGCCAATTCTTGTGCATTAGTTGCAACTGGCTTGGGGATTTCTTGATCAATGAAATCCTTCAAACCATTCTTCTAATGCAACTTCTATGCGATCCTTCCATGCTATGTAATTCGAGCTACCATCCAGTGCATACTTGAGTCTCAAGCCACTGAACGCTATTGGTGAACTTGTTAGGATATTCCGACACATAGGAAATAGTTAAGTTCAACTTGGTCTAGTATAGAGTTAGGTATAGAGTTAGGTAAAGTGTGTTTCTTTACCGTTGTACATTTTGTAACTTACAATCTGACGGTCACGATATGTAGTGATCCGACG
>APFE031702651.1:0-26465 GCA_000404065.3 Pinus taeda
CCTTATATCCACATGCTACAAACAAGTGATAACCCCTTAAAAACAAGTGAAATTGCATGAGCAACAAGAACATCTCTTTCATCAATATCTTCCAAATGGAAAATAGTTAACATTAAATGGAAAATTCTACAAATGAAACCCGCTCTCATACCAAATTATATGATCTAAAATGATCATTTATTAAAACTCATGTAGAATTGATTAACCATTAATGAATTGAATGTTAGCTGAAAGTGCGGAAATCGAGGAAAACTGCTTGAGAAGAAGACTTTAAGATAGCTTATTAAACACAAGGAAGATGCATAAAAGAAGTGAAAATAATAAAAACACAGTGATACCAGACAAAAAAATCGATTACAGAGTTCATCCCTAATGGACTACGTCTCTAGCTTTGCTTTCAAGATGGGCGATCGCTTTATTAGGATTGAAACAGATGAGGTTGATTACACAGAGATTTTATCAATCTAAATGTGCACGCATGTGCTTCTGATCACTGTCATCAAATAGTTCTCTGAACTAGCTTTCCAACTCCTATCACAGTTCCCAATTCCGACTCCAGATGCTCCTATTACATTGAAAACAAAACTGCCTATGATCTCCAGAATCTGCAACCAAAAATCAAAACCACTATCCCCTTCATCAATGAAGCAAAACTACCTTTTGAAGGCCTCCAGATACATTGAAACCTCCTTGGTTGAATACATGATGAATGTGGTTGCAATGTGATTAGGTTTAGCTTCGGTCTTGTTGGAATTCGCCACCTAGGGTAGATGCATGGTCATTGAATTAGTTTGAACAAACAAAAACCATATAAACCCATAAGTAAACTCGATAATAAATCCACAACCACTGGCAGTTCGGTTAACTGGGAAGAGGGATAATAGCTTCCATGTGACAACCGGGCAGTCGACTGCTTGAATACCACTTGGTGGTTTATCCCTGGCAGTTTCAGAGACCAACCCCTCGGCCGTTTACTGTTCACATGACCTGTTTTCATTTTGTTGACGGTTCCGCCACGACTAACCTCCTGACTGCTAGCTCTCTAACCCTAACACCAACCCAACAGTCTATCAACATTGTTCACATGCCAACATCTCTGATGTGATTTCCAATTCCGTTGCATTCAAGGCCTGACTGATGGCTAAACTCTGACAGTCTAACAATTCCTGGTCACATGTTTCTGATGTAGTTAGACTGCCCATGTGGTCAACTCGCTGTGTAGTTTTTTATTTGTAATGTTTACCAATGTATTTAGACCGATAGTTAATGAAGTTTAGAACTTAGGCTTAGGGTTACTTTTGATGTTGTTTTAACAATGCGATGGTTAGGACTTAGGTCTTTAGGGTTTTAGCATAGGTTTTTTTTAATACATATTGCAATGTATTGTTTATGGTTAGGGTTGCAACTTAGGTGATAGATTTGATAGTGCATTTGGTAGATTAGGATTAGGGTTTACATTTTGTTTTTAAAAACCCATGTACAACATATTATCACAATGTGAAGAAACCAAATGCATATCAACACCAGCTATCTTTGTGATGACAGCCCCGATGACACATCGAACCTTTGCGACGGATGACACAACCCATGTCGACACCAAATCCTACGAAGGTGAATGACAAAACACATGTTTTTGACCAAATCCTGGTGGAACTATCAATAAACACTAGCCGACAGCCAGGTACAAACCCATATCAACTGAATGTCATGAAAACCATATTACCTAAACAACTTGATCCATAACCAATATTGTCGAAGCTGACGGCACTGAACTAAATTGATGATGACTCTGAACATTGACGGCGATGCTGGAACACCTATGCAATGATCCGATGAGATCCTCCTGGATCATATATAAACATAAACATGGATATGCAGCTAGAATAAAACTCCACTTCATTAATAATAAAGAACTGAAATATGCTTACATACACAAAGGAAATAAACTCGCTCAGAAGATGGTAGTTTATCTTTGAGAAGAGATGTGGCAGCTACATGCCTTTGAATTGTGTTATAATGAGTCTTGAAGGCCTATTTATTATTGAGAAATAATGGAAAACCCTAAAAATCCAAAAACCTAACCCTAGGAGATGAAGCGCCAAAACTATGGGCCCCGTTTCGGTAAATTGGTACATCAAATTCTCAGGGTCATAACTTTAGCATACCATCTCTGTTTTATGCACACAATACCTCATTAGAAAGATTTATCTGAGGGATACAACTTTCAAAATAAAACATGAGTTAAATCAAATTACCTTTGAAAATTAGATTACATCACTGATAACCAATAGAAAAATAATACATACCTCACTCTACCAAACTAGAAACTAGATCTATTGGTTAATATTTGATAATGCTAGGTTTCTACAAGAGAAAAAAACAATTAAGCAAAAAGTTTGATATAATCAAATGAGATTATGAAGGATAACCATTACATATCCTCCAGTTTAGGTATCTAAAGTTGTCATTGGAACTGGGTCTTTTGCACTCATGCCAAGGGACAATGGGAGCTTAAATTCACATAGAATGTTTTTTTTCCATTTGAGCTAAGTGAGATTCCAACATTTATATACTTTCTTGGATATTCCACTAGTTGCATGGAATGTTATTGAAAAATGAAATGATTTCATTTATTTCCCTGTGCTTCTCCTTTGAGACTCATCTCAGTACTGTCTTAAGCTACTTGTGGAGAATAATAGAATGCATATACTAATTCCTACTTTCCCTAGTATTACTAGGATCAGGAAGCTAGCAAGAGACCTCCTCTATCAATTCTAAATTTGAAGAGGCTTATCTATCTTTAGTGATATTCTTCTATAGCCTCCAAATATCCTCTTGAGTTCTAGGAGATTCACAACATGATAAGATACAACAACTTCTTGAGCCTGCACCAAAACACATGACCGACTTTGTTGGCTATATATCCTAGCCCCACAATGCCCACACATGCTAGCATGGCATGCAACCACAATGACTAAAGAAACAATACAATAACAGAGACACCCTTATATCCACATGCTACAAACAACTGATAACCCCTTAAAAACAAGTGAAATTGCATGAGCAATAAGAACATCTCTTTCATCAATATCTTCCAAATGGAAAATAGTTAACATTCAATGGAAAATTCTTCAAATGAAACCTGCTCTGATACCAAATTATATGATCTAAAATGATCATTTATTAAAACTCATGTAGAATTGATTAACCATTAATGAATTGAATGTTAGCTGAAAGTGTGGAAATCGAGGAAAATTGCTTGAGAAGAAGACTTTACGATAGTTGATTAAAGAAAAGGAAGATGCATAATAGCAGTGAAAAGAATAAAAACAGATTGATACCAGACAAAAAAATCGATTACAGAGTTCATCCTTGATGGACTACATCTTTGGCTTTGCTTTCAAGATGGGCAATCACTTTATTAGGATTGAAACAGATGAAGTTGATTACACAGAGATTTTATCAGTCTAAATGTGCATGCATGTGCTTCTGATCACTGTCATTAGATATTTCTCTGAACTAGCTTTCCAACTCCTATCATGGTTCCCAATTCTCACTCCAGATGCTCCTATTACATTGAAAACAAAAATGCCTATGATCTCCAGAATATGCAAACAAATATCAAAACCACTCCCCCCTTCATCAATGAAGCAAAACTACCTTTTAAAGGCCTCTAGATACATTGAAACCTCTTTGGCTGAATACAGGATGAATTTGGTTGCAATATAATTAGGTTTAGCTTCGGTCTAGTTGGAATTTTCCACCTAGGGTAGATGCATGGTCATTGAATTAGTTTGAACAAACAAAAGCCATATAACCCATCAGTAAACTCGATAATAACTCCACAACCGCTAGCAGTTAGGCTAACCAGGCGGAGGGCTAATAGCTTCCATGTGAAAACCGGGTGGTCGACTGCCTGATTGCCACTTGGTGGTTTATCCCCGGCAGTTTTAGCGACCAACCCGTCGGTCGTTTGCTGTTCACATGACCTGTTGTTGTTTTGCTGATGGTTCCACTGTGACTAATCTCTTGACTGCTAGCTCTCTAACCCTAACACCAACCCCATAGTCTATCAACATCGTTCACATGCCAACATCTCTGATGTGATTTTCAATTCCGTTGCGGTTAAGGCCTGACTGATGGCTAAACTATGACAGTCTAACAATGCCCGGTCACATGTTTCTGACGTAGTTAGATTGCCCGCGTGGTCAACTCGCTGTGTATTTTTTATTTGTAATGTTTACCAATGTATTTATACTGATAGTTAATGAAGTTTGGAATTTAGGCTTCGGGTTACGTTTGATTTTGTTTTAACAATACGATGGTTAGGATTTAAGTCTTTAGGGTTTTAGCATAGGTTTTTTTAATACATATTGCAATGTATTGTTTATGGTTAGGGTTGCAACTTAGGTGATAGATTTGATAGTGCATTTGATAGATTAGGATTAGGGTTTACATTTTGTTTTTAAAAACCCATGTACAACATATTATCACAATGTGAAGAAACCAAATACATATCGACACCAGCTATCTTTGTGATGACAGCCCCAATGACACATCGAACCTCTGCGACGGACGACACAACCCATGTCGACACCAAATCCTGCGAAGGCGAAAGAAAAAACACATGTTGTTGACCAAATCTGGTGGAACTGTCAATGAACACTAGTTGACAGCTAGGTACAAACCCATATCGACTGAATGTCATGAAAACCATATTACCTGAACAACTTGATCCATAACCAATACTGTTGAAGCTAACGACACCGAACTGAATTGATGATGACTCTGAACATTGACGATGACGCTTGAACACCTATGCAACGATCTGACGAGATCCTCCTGGATCATATATAAACATAAACATGGAGATGCAGCTAGAATAAAACTCTGTTTCATTAATAATAAAGAACTGAAATATGCTTACATATAGAAAGGAAATAGACTAAATCAAAAGATGGTAGCTTATCTCTGAGAAGAGATGTGGTGGCTACATACCTTTGAATTGTGTTAAAATGAGGCTTGAAGGCCTATTTATTATTTATAAATAATGGAAAACCCTAAAAATCCAAAAACCTAACCCTAGGAGATGAAGTGCCAAAACTATGGGCCCCGTTTCAGTAAATTGGTACATCAAATTCTCAGGGTTGTAACTTTAGCATACCATCTCCATTTTATGCACACAATACGTCATTAGAAAGATCTATCCAAGGCATACAACTTTCGAAAGGAAACATGAGTTAAATCAAATTACCTTTGAAAATTAGATTACATCACTGATAACCAATAGAAAAATAATACAGACCTCACTCTACCAAACTAGAAACTAGATCTATTGGTTAATATTTGATAATACTAGGTTTCTACAAGAGAAAAAAAATAATTAAGCAAAAAATTTGATATAACCAAATGAGATTATGAAGGATAACCATTACATATCCTCCAGTTTAGGTGTCTAAAGTTGTCATTGGAACTGGGTCTTTTGCACTCATGCCGAGGGACAATGGGAGCTTAAATTCACATAGAATGTTTTTTTCCATTTGAGCTAAGCGAGCTTCCAACATTTATATACTTGCTTGGATATTCCAGTAGTTACATGGAATGTTATTGAAAAATGAAATGATTTCATTTATTTCCTTGTGCTTCTCCTTTAAGACTCATCTCAGTACTGTCCTAAGCTACTTGTGGAGAATAATAGAATGCATATACTAATTCCTACTTTCCATAGTATTACTAGGATCAGGAAGCTAGCAAGGGACCTCCTCTATCAATTCTAAATTTGAAGAGGCTTATCTATCTTTAGTGATATTCTTCTATAGCCTCCAAATATCCTCTTGAGTTCTAGGAGAGTCACAACATGATAAGATACAACAACCTCTTGATCCTGCACCACAACACGTGACCGACTTTGTTGGCTATATCTCCTAGCCCCACAATGCCCACACATGTGCTAGTATGGCATACAACCACAATGACTAAAGAAAAAATATAATAACAGAGATACCCTTATATCCACATGCTATAAACAAGTGATAACCCCTTACAAACAAGTGAAATTGCATGAGCAATAACATATCTTTCGTCAATATCTTCGACTGACCAAACAACACGTAATATTCAAAATAAATAGCCATCCTGACCAAAAGGAGATGAGGTAACCTAGAAAAAATGGCTAAGAAAGGAATGCCCTGTAGGTCGGTTAGAAAGATGAGGGATTTCCATGACATGGGAGAGACCATCTCCTAAAGTAATAGGAAGCCCAAACTCACCAAATATAAAAACAATCCCCAACAGTGACTCCATTACAAAAATCATCCACACCAGTGAAAACCATAAGTTGAGAAAACCAATGCACACAGCCAAGGGATAAATATTACACATTTATAACTGTCAGAAAGGACCAAGGCCATTAGAAATTGGGAGAAAAATACTAAGACCATATTTGCAAGACCCCATTTGCTATCTAGAAAGACATCACAGTTACCAAATTCATAATTTAGCTCTTCAATTGAGGCATCACCATCATCATTGGAGAGATAAAAATCACCTAAACCCACATAGAATAGTAAGGAATTAATACCTCTGTAAACCGCAGATGAAACATAAACTTTGACATGCCAACTCAAATCCTAAAAAACTCTTCTCACATCCCATGGTTTGAATTTCTCAACATCACTCTATAGTATAGCCAAAATCCAATGGGAGTATGTATATACCACAAGTGATAGGAGGATTACAGTGGTAGGGCACATATGTCTTCCTAGTTGCAAAGTAGCAAGCGAAGAACTCTCCAGTAAATAACAAGTCATGTGTCCAAGAAATTTAAACAATGCATGCTTCATGCATAGGGGGAGGGGGGTAGGCCACACTGCCCCCCTCTTAATTACATTGAGGGTCAGTGGGGTCGTCCTCTTGCCCCCCCTTGATCCCATTTTCTTGATGAGTCTCCACCCCCATCGAGGGGATAGACATGTCTATTTTGGAATAGGGCTTCTCGAAATTTAATTTAGCAATTATCATGTGGATGGGATGGATTTAACCTCAGAGGAATATTCTATATTATTATTAGTAGTATACACAAATTAAAGGTAGATATTTGTCTCCAAATTGGTTATACCCTTTTTTCTTTTTTAATTAAATTGATTAATTAAAAAAAATTGTAATATGAAAAAGTCTCATCTGAAATGGGTTATGTTTTTTGGGAATGTGGTATTGATAAACCACGACATTGGCCAATAGTATTGTAATGATTTGTCTTTACAGAGTAATAATATCTATGATAAAGTGGGTATATATATGGGCATAGTTTAACTTATAAACAAAATGACCTTTTTTTTACAATATTTTTCTAGTTAATTTTAACCAAAATCGAGTAGAGATTTTTAAAAGCTTGAGTTTAAGTTGTTTAATTTGTAGAAATCGAGTGCTCTAATGGGGTTTTCAGTGTGGTAAATCTATTTATGCTTTCAAAAATATATTTGAAGTAATGAAAAATCACATTTTTTATCTTGCTTAAATTGTATGGCCGGATTCTAGTCAAAAAGACAATTGTCAATTTAGACTACATTATAAATATTCATGAAAAAGAATCTTGTTCCTTGGTTTTTCAAATATATATATCTTTAAATTCTATATTAATTATTTTTAATAATAATAATAATGATAATAATAATAATAAATTTATCATTATGTTAGTTTTATTATTTGTTTAATTTTAATAACCTGAGATGCCTTATGAAATAAGTGTTTTGGCATTTATTGTAGATTAATATTTATCTATATTTACTAACCATTTAATTTATATGGCTATAATAATTACGTCGTAAGGTTTTTCCCTCTGAAGTGAACTCCCCCAAATGCATTTATGTCCTAATCGTAACCGTCATATCCATTGTTAGATGATTCAACAATGATCTACCATCCAATTTAATTGGAAACATTAAAAAAACAATAAAAAACTCTTAAGGTAACTAGTTAATAGAAAAATTAATTAATTTTTGTTCTAGTTACCCTACCCAACTCATCCATCTACGCAGTTAGTCTTTCATGCACATGTGGATAGTAGTGTTTGCACCAGAGGAGGGCGTGGGATGAATACCTTTGCTGCAGGAGGATGAGGAGGGCCATGGAGGGTGGGGTGGGGGTTCCTTCTTCTCTGTTGCACAAGGATGAGGAGGTCTGCATAGGGTTGCTTTTTCTATAGGAGGAGGATGGCCACGAGGATGAGGAGGTCCGGAAGGAGGATTAATTAGTTGGCAGTTTTTCCCTGCATCCGAATATAGCGGCCTCCGCATCAGAACCAGTTATGGTGGTAGTTATTAGGTTATGGTATACAATATGGGGTTACTGTTCTCATTTCTCATCTCATATCAGTATTTACAGCCTTCACATAGTAGCCTTCGACAGATTTGCAGTGTTTTGCCTGTCAGGTTAGTTAATTTACCTCCAGATTTCCCTTTTCATGTTGCTGATCTTTCTGTCAGCAATGATCATCACCTTAATATTACATATCTTGATGATCTGGGTTTGTAGATGTCTCAAGCAAACAATTTATGGAACTGGGACTTTAAGCCAACTTTGGTTTCTAGATGACTAAATATTTAGTTGTATTTGATAGGAATTTGTTCTACTATGTCACTTCTCTTCAGTCTACCATCCTTCTTTGCTTTTTGTTTCCTTCCTTTACTATTGTCAACCACTATTCCATTTTGATTATATGCATTATTGTTCTTGAGAACCTACAACTCAGCTATATGGAGTGTTTTCTTATGCGGCTTTTTTCGGGGTCCAGTCTGTCTTCATTCTACCATCCTTATTTTCTTCCTGTTGCCTAACTTTACTATTGTCAACCACTGTTCCATTTTGATTGTAAGCATTGTTGTTCCTAAGAACCTGCAACTAAACTATATGGAGTGTTTTCTTATGCGGCTTATTTTGGGGTCTAGTATGTGCGTTCATTATGACTGTAGATGGAAAATAGTGTTATTGTTGCCTTTGGAACTCTTCATTCCTAGAAGTCAATTTGAGGGAATGGAGATTTTGGGATAGCCCTTGAAGAACATCAGGCTCGTCTTTCCCAGTCCTGGCAATGCCTGCTTTCGAGCCCTGCTCCACTCCTACCATGGTTCTTTTGCTTATACCTGGAATGACAACACTTGAGTCCCTTGCGTTTTTTTGAACCTCGGCCTAATTGTGATCACATTGAAACTTACCTCGAAATTTCCCTTTCATGTTGCTGAGCTTTCTGTCGGCACTCATCAGCACCTTAATATTATTTCACGCTCCTGTTTAATTAAAATTTTATTATTTTGTTGTTTGAAACCATTGAAATTCATTATTGCACATGAGGTTTCCACTCGGTCTGTTTCTTGGTTGTGGGTTTTTTTATGCGCTTATTTTGGGGTCCAGTGTGTGTGTTCACTATGACTATAGATGGAAAATAATGTTACTGCTACCTTTAAACAAGGCTAATTAATGTTAAAGAGGACCATGGTATTAATGTTTTTTGAAAACCCAAATGATATGAATACTAGAAATCCAGGATTTAACAAAGATGCATATAGCCAAATAACCTCAATTGCTAGCTTGTTGGGTCAATTTATGGTGGTGTAGGTTTAGGGAAAATGTGTACTCCAACTTGAGAGGCATTGAACATTTTATCCCAAGGGAGGGAAATTTTTATTACATCAAACAACCTTCTATTTCAGATTCATACATCCTTCTTGCTAAGCATTTCCACAGATTGATTTCACCCATCTCTCAATTGTTGTTGTATGTGATTAGGTACAGCCATAATCTTGTCCGAATGTTATGATAGAGTAAAGTTTGGAATGCATTTGGGTTCTCACCAACAACCATTGTGGACCCGATATAGAATCCACATGCCCGCAACAATTACATTGATTGTGTTTTTAATGTTTTGATTAATGAATTGGTATAATTGACTGTTCTTTGTAGAAACCAACGTTAATAACTCATTTATGTGTATTATCCATTTCATTCAATCATATGCTACAACAAAAATCCCTCTTGTGATGCATTTCCTAGCAGTTACATCCTTCAGGAATAGTTTATATAATAGGGGTATATATCTAGATTCAGTTTATATATCTATATATATCTATATATATATATATATATATAATATATATAATATATATATATATATATAATAAATTATAATATATATATATATATATATATACAGAGAGAGAGAGAGAGAGAGAGAGAGAGAGAGAGAGGAATAAATAGAGAATTTGAGGCCCAACTTTGAAATCTCATGTTGAATTGGGACAAACAAGTCAGAGCCTCGAAGCCAAACTAAAGAACTATTCACTCGATCTATTGATGAGAATTGACTTTGGAAAATAGTGAGTAGACCAAGATTAAACACTTATCAAATAAATATAATTTGCAGAGAAACAATTGTTTATTTTCATGAACGATCTACGTTTATGAGATATGCCATGGCCTACTGTTTACTGCTAGGATTTTGAGGACCCATTGCCCATTAAAAAATTCATTTCCTCACCAACATGATTTACGTTTCTAGATTTGTAGAATGTCCTATTAGTCATTTAGCTACATTTATTATTTGTACATATAAAAATAATAATTTATTTTATAAATTAAGATTTAGCCAAATACCAAATTAATTTATAAGATTTGTTACACAAACTTAGAGCTTTGTAAAGATGTAAGCTTTGAAATTGATTCTTTTAAAGTAGTTGTCATAGGAATGCCAACATTGTTAATATATTTTCTTCACATTAACTTAGAATATTTGTATCTTTCCTTCCCTTAACATGGTTTCCATTTTCTCTTCTTCCAATTTTAGCTTTATTTTTCTTTCAAAAATTTGCTAGCCAAATTTGCTATTATAGGTCCAGTCATTCCTCAAATCAAGTAATAATTTATTGTATCTTCTTTCCTTTTTTTTCAATGTCTGTGAAGTCTATGTGATAAATGAAACTTATTGCAATGAATTGAGCCATGAGGATGATGTAGTTTATGTTAGAAGCTCCCCTTAGTCTTTTCGTTGTTTTTCTTTTATGTGTCTTGTTGAAAGCATTCCAAACAATCCCTGAAAGGATTCCTAACAATTCCCAAAATATTCATAGTGTCATGACCAATACTTCCAACACCCTCAAACATTTTCATTAAAACATCTCCAATGCTTTTTTATATCGAACTTCTCAACATTAGACCATTTCTCAATTTGTTTGTTTCAGATACTCAAAGACTACATTTTCCTTTGTGAGTTGATTTAAGCATGGTTTCATCAATACTTTATAATATATTATGATTATATTATTGTTAAACTGCCACTATCCTCTTATTCTTCATAATTATTCTTTGCCTGTAAATTTTGGATATCAACGAGAAGAAGCAAGAATTGAAGCTTGGATAAATTTGCAGACTTCAAAAGATGAAGCTAAAACCAAAAAGCTTGAGGTATCAGGAGTGTGCCTATAAATATTTGTACACGTTTTTCTATTAAAATATGATATTTCATCGAGGCAACATCTTTGTCTGCGTCCTAACAACTAGCAAATTGTCTTGGATAGCTAAATAATTGGATTGTACAGTACATAAATTTGAAACAACATGCATTTGGCACGAATCTTACTTCTACTGAAAAGGAAATGTTGGTATGCATTGAATGGCATTTATCCACTTTTCATTTGGTGGAGACTACAACATTTAGAACATATTTGGCAACTTAGGTTTCAACCATAATAGGATTTTTTCATACGAATGCAGAATCTCATGAGATTAAGACGACGACAAATATGCCAAAAGTAATTTTCTATGTGGGGATGGGTAGCCATGGTAGCCTTTATAAATGTGCCCTGTCTCATTGACATGATCATTTTGATGTATATTATTTTGTCACTCTTTGTATAATTAAGATGCATTTTACAAAATGAGAAAACAAAGTGAGATCAGGGTAGACATTGCTTTCATATAAAAAATGGATCCATGAAGTGGTACAGACACCATGAATCCATACCTGCAAAATAGCATCTTAAATCAGACAGGAGTTTACTTAAAATGCCTTTTTGGGCTGCACATTCAAAGGCTACACAATTTCTAAATCTACACCCATGCTTATTATCACCAGCTACTAGGGCCCCTATCTGGTTGTTTCTAACATGCGTAGGTTTCTGAAATTTTCAATTTATAGTATTAAGTATGTTACGCATGTCTGATTGTTTCTAACATGCACAGGTTTATTAAATTGTCAATTTAAAGTTTTAAATATGTTTGAAAGAGAATGATCATATGGAATTTGTTGTCATAAATCTCTTCATTTTTATGTTTACAAGCCTGGATAGCCACTCAATTACTAACAAATTGAACATGCTTCCCACCCTTTAGTTCATAAATTTTCATGTAGTGTTATAGGAATGTAATGAATGTTAAACATCTTACGAGAAGAAAACCACATTTATGAGTTTTGTTCTGTATAGTAATTATTTTGTTATCTCTACTTTCAGAAAATGACAATAAAGATTACTGAGAATGTTATTTTCACAATGCTCTCTAGATCAACTCATATTCAACCATACCTACAAATTGTTGAACTTGAAACCATTCAATCAATGCAAAATTCAACTCCACGATATCGCATTGCCATCTCTAATGGCACACATATGAAACACCTTATGCTTCCAACATATTTCAAAGACCTCGTAGCAACAGGCTTGCTACAAAAGGGTTTTGTTGTACATGTTAAAAGTTGGACTACTTCAGCTATTGGTCGATCAATGTAAGTTTGTTATAAAATTTTTATTTCAACTTTAACATTTTTACCAATATCACTTCTAACTCTAACAATTATTCCTGTGTCTCTCATTTGCCATGTAGGTCTATAAAGCTAACAGAATTCGATATTTTTGCTTCATTTTCACCGTTAATTGGTAATCCAAGAAATATGAGTATCCCAATCACTTATGAAGAAAACACTCCCTCCTCATTGAACCAAGATCCTTCATAAAAAAGGCACTGCCCTCTTCCAACTACTCGAACCCCATCTGTCATGCTAGTCCTAATTCCTATCAAATCACTAAACCCTTACCATTCAAATTGGTGCATAAAAGGATACGTTCAAAGAAAAACAAGTCTTCGACAATTTCAGAATCATTACAGACCCGGTAAAGTGTTTGGCTTTGCCTTGTTCGATACAAAAGGTGGATAAATACATATTACTCGTTTCAACAATGTAGCTGATTATTTTTTTGATAAAATCCAACTTGGAAATGTCTACATTGTCTCTAAAGGGAATGTGAAAAATTATAATAAGCAATACAACAACTTAAACAATGATTAGGAAATTTTCTTAAATGCAACATCTACCATAGAGCATGTTTCCAGCGAAAAAAACATAAGCCAACAGTGCAATTCAATATAAAATCAATCAATGATATCAAAACAACAAACATCAACTCCATTGTTGATGTTCTTGGTATTATCACTGACATTTCTAATGTGTGCACTATACATAGAAAAGACGGCTCTGAAGTTACTAAATAAATATTGGTATAGCATGGATGCGATCTTTTGTGGAGGAAATTTTCATGCCGTATCACAAGAAATATGCTCCCTATGTGTTGTAGGAAATAACCCCATGATTGCAATCAAGTCTTCCCATCTTGGAGAATTTAATGGAAAAAATGTCGGCACTACAACGAGATCCATTATCCTTGTATATCCTGACATTGAATAGGCCCACACGCTAAAGTCATGGTTTAAAAAGAAGGTTCCACTACAGCTTCTACATCCTTGAAATCAAGATATTCAACTCCTTTTGGCCATCAACAAAAAAAATAACGATTGTTGATATTTACAGTATGGATTCCTCAGAGAAACCAACATTCTTCCAATTAAAGGGCATAATAACAAAATTTGGGATGGAATTTTTTTACTACATTTCTTGCCCACCCATCGTTGATGGGAAAAAATGCATAAAAAATAAATTATTCCATAAAATACAGGCATGTTGTTTTGCCCAAAATGCAACACTGAAGTAACTGACTGTGATTACAAATACATACCTAAGATTGACATAGAAGATCACACTAGTGAATTAGCTTCAACTGTTGCTTTCGAAGACATGGGATCTACAATTCTTGGGATTAATGCCAAAGACTTCTATTTGTTATCTTCAAATCTAGATCTAATGAGGGAAATTGTCTCCAAAGCACTATGGATGGATCATATCTTCACACTATCAGTGAAGACAGAAACATTTAAGGAATTACCATAGTTTAAATGTGTTATCATGAAAGAAGAAATCTTGCATTTCACAACAGAATGCAACAACATCCTTCAAGCAATTGATGACATGTCAATATCATAGATAGATATCGTAAAATGTATTTTTCACTTTCTGAAAGTTTGTGTTATCTTATTTTATAAATACAATTTTGCACCATATACTATTGCATGCCATCTCACCAAATACTCTTATTTAGTATTGAAATAAATATTCATCCTCCGTTGTATCTAGCATTGTGTATGTACACTTATTCACATTTTTTTCATCTTCTTTGTTTTAACAAATGAGGCAACTTGTTGCATTACACATGCAACTATCTACATGTATAAATGAAAATTACTTAAAAGTTCTTTCAAACACATATTCAAATAAAAAATTCACATAAAACTATTCAAAACTTCAATTTCTTTCTCCTCTTTCTCTTTTATACAATAACATGGTTGTTCTCTCCAAATAACATTCTTGTTTTCCCCTCTCTTGCCTATAGGTACCATAATTTTTGCAAATGTCTTCTTCTTGTAATGATGAACGTGCCCGAAGATACTATGCAACAAATAAAGAATGAATAAATGCACGTTGATGTGAGCTTTATCGGGGAAAAAGGCATCACAGAATGTCAAAAAAACAAAAGTAGAAAGAAAACTGACATTCATCGTCCGAAACGTATGGTGAAAATTCACATTTTCCATCAAACCTCTCCATATTTCCCAATTCCGACCCCGAAAGCAATCCTCCTTAGCAATTATCAAACTCTCTATCTTTTCGAAAAACCTCTCAAACAAATACATCCATACCTCATTTCCCTAACCCTTCCTTTGCACATGCTTTCAATGACGTTTACACTAATGAAGCACATCGATAATTTCATGCAAATATTGATAAACTTGCACCTAAATGTCCATGCTTCATTTTTCTTGAATCATATCTTGGAATACATATCTGCAATTTGAGCCAAATGTATTGCTTCTCCAAATGCATATTTGAAACAAAGGGTCATCCCTTCTCATTATCAAACAACATGGACCCTGGTCCTCAGCCAGCTTTCCTTACGTCTCTTTCACAAATATAAGAAATGCTCATTGCCAGGGTTAACCCTATACTCTAGGTAACACATGCACGTGGTGGCCAATATAAATACGATGGCCACACAAATTGTTTTCCACAAGACATTACAAAAATCACAAGCATGTTGGTACGACATGTTGAAGACTTGGACATTCTAATTGTCACTCGTCATAGTAATGACCATCATGCTTATAATTGAATTGTCAATAGACATCATGTTCTGCTGCATTAAAATACAAATTGGTAAATGACCCACACTATAAGAATGCTCGTATTGATAACAACGCACTAAAATCCTTACCAATAATCCCCACCGATGTCTCATCCTCCCTTCGCCATTCCAATACCACAAAAACAACTTTCCACCTTTCACCTAAACCACAACTTGAGCCCACTAAAGATTCCTTAAACCCATCCCTACACCACACATCATCATTCATACCCATTATTCCCAATACAAATATAGAAATCCAAGAAATACGCCATTATTTACATGCTTACAGCTGCCATTCTATACTACAATTGAATGACCACCAATTGACTTATCCCCAATGAATGAATACAACACAAAAGTTCTACTCTCTATAGCTTTCTCAACCCTTTTCCCCACAAGAGTTGCAACGCTAAGTCAACTAAGAATGAAAGCAGTGCAGTTACATGAATACGCTCTTCATCTCATACATTACTACAATAATGGATTCGACAAGCACCCATGCTTTCGTTATTACATATATAATCTCATGATGCAACATCATAGTCAAGCAACAATGTTCATTTTTGTGAAAAAGAACACTGCAGATAACTTTCCAACATCTATTGAAGATCTGAACATCCGATTAGAACAATTTCCAGATGAGTAGTTGGCAGAACAAGTCATTCCATTCGGTTGATATTTACGTGGAACAAGATATTTTTGACACAAAGCTAAAAATGAACTAACAAACATTATATCTCAGCTCAGTTGCCCAACATTATCTCTAACCCACATTTAACATCACTATATATGCACCATTGATTCACAACATTTCGTGAAGTTATCTTAGAGAAACACTTCCAGACAAAAGACTATTGGTACATGTATGCATTCTACCACGTTTCTTTCATAACTCTCCAAACATCAAACCTCATCTCCTACAAAATTATCTTACACAAATTCAGACTTGATAGGTATGAATGACAACATAGAGGATTTTCACATATCCATGGTTTCCTTTGGATAGAAAATGCACCTGATATGGAAAGCCTCAACTGGGAAGACACAAAAGAAGTTGATATTGCTAGGAAATTCTTCGACCAATATATTTTAGGTTGGAACCCTCGTACTCCTTCGCTTTCAAACCAACTAATTGCTCAGACAAATTCAGAAGACCCTTGTCCATTGTCCATGTCACAAATTTTTAGAACCAATCCTTTCAATGATTATGAACAACTCATCAATTGGGTTTAATGTCACACAAAATGCACCGAAAGCACATGCCTAAGAAAGAAAGGATCGTCATTTGAGTGTCGCTATAAAGCACCATGGAAATTACATCCAAAATCATCTTTATTCATTGACTCCAGTGGCCAAAAAACATACACCCTACTTGCAACGATGATCAACTCAATACCCATAACCCTACAACCCCTTTCGCGATATCATACAAGATATAAGAGATTTTGCTACAGAATTCATCACAAACTGGCAAACATTTTGTCGTTTCTACAAACCTTGGCATCAACATCGCACACTATCTGATATTGAATATGTTGCAAATGATAACTCAACTATTCATGAAGCCAATCCTCTAGACACCATGGAAATAAATGAATGGGAATTACTCTCCCAATCATACCCTACAAATGAGCTCCTCATAAATGAGCTTGACATGCTTGGCCTTCGTGGCTTTGATGACAACCATAACTGGAACCATACCACTATCCCATTAGATCTACAAAATAATGCCATACAATTCATTGAGAATAGCCTCTCTATCCAACACATTCTTCAAAAATATCAACATATCCTGACGACCCTTAATACATTATCTCCAATGCAAAAAAAGCTCTAAATATTATTTCTAATCATTTTGCTAAGAAGGACATTTTAACTGCTCTCGGAATGATAATATAGGACACTGCTGGTACAGGAAAATCCCTCCTTATCAGTTGCATCAAATATATTCTCATAACCCTTGCAAGTCGAGAACCTTCACCGATCATGCTCCAAACCCCTATAGGCATTGTTGCCTTCAACATACAAGAATCAACAATCCATTCCACCCTCCACCTTCCTATAAAGGATCTTACACCTTTAGAAGGCAATGTTCATGTGAAATTCCGAGAAGAACTCAAGCATATCAAGTACATACTAATCAATGAAATGAGCTTTATTGCACCAAAGCTTTTCAACCATATTGACGAACGTCTTCGAGAGGCATTTCCACTACAAAGAAACACTCCTTTCGGTGGTTGTTCCATTATATTGGTTGGTTATCTCGGCTAGTTATCGCTCATCAAAGACATACCTCTATATGCAGGCACGAGCCACAAAAGCGCACTGTGGAACACATTCAACATAGTCATCACATTAGACAAAATATTTCGTCAACAAGGCAACAACATCGCCCAGGTTACTTTCAGGAACATCCTCTAGAATATTAGAAATTCAAATGCAACAATTGCTGACTACATTCCTTCCATGATTCCATGCATGTATTTCCAATAAATGCTCAAACAACAGTCCATAATAAGCAAATGATAAAATCTCTAAACACTCATGTCGCAGGATCCATTACTAAAGATGACAACACATATTCCAAGATTTCCTTAGGAGACGAGCAACTTGAGCGAATTGTGTTACTATGCAAAGGCCAAAAAGTGATGCTAACTTCCAACCTTTGGGTTTCAGCTGGACTTGTTAATGGTTCTCTCAGAGAAATTATAACCATCTTTTATTGTCGTAGCTTTTTCCGAATACATTGAGCCTCCTTGGGATGACAAAAATCCCACTCACTTGCCTATTCCAGCAATAAAAAGAAATGGACGTACGAAAATTCCACTAAAGATGGCTTGGGCATTAACCATACATAAATCTCAAGGTATGACACTGCTGAAAGCAACAATTGACATTGGGAAAACTAAACGCCAAGGTCTCACATTCACAACAATTTCAAGAGTACCTTCTCTACAAGATCTTCATATTTTCCCCGCATTCAGTTTCGATCGTTACAATAAAATGAAAGACAACAAAAACATTGCTCGCAAAAAACATGTAGAAGAAATTCTCCATTCAATGACACCTCCAGACAATCTGCTCCAATCCATATGTTAACATGACCAAAAGGTTTCCTATATTTATTAAGCTCAATCTATTTCATAACATACCTTTCATATCTTTGGACAATAATTAAATCTAATCATTATTAATACATGGTTGCAAATAATACATTTTCATTATAGTTTCTATACACTTGATTCTAACATTTTCTTTCTTTTGCAGTAGGACATATGGACTCAGAAATAACACAACTATATAACTATTGTGATGAAATTGAAGCATCAATACTTAAATTGCAACATATACAAAACAGATTTCTTTCGATACCGAATCCAGTAGTACCATTATACCGCCTCCGTCTAACTATACAATTATTACTGCAAATTAAATCTGCTCTGAAATGCATAATCCACATTCATCAACATGACAGAATGTAAAAAATACGAGCAGAATGACAATCAAGAAATATGCATCTCCAACTATGCATAAATCTTCAATGGTGTTCGATATGCCATTGTTCACCTTGCATCTTTGACTAACAATATTTAAATCCCCATGACAAACGTAAGTTCATTTCCATTCATTCCAATTTCATTTTAACACAACTCACATGCAAAATTTTACTAATAAATTTCCACAATTAATTTACATATTACAAACTTTAACAAATTATACATTTTCCAGGGTCATTGTTGCTTCTTCAGGTCTTCGATGCCTCCAACAAGTTTCAATGCATCTTCAAATATGGAAACCACATTGTTCTTCACAATATTATATTTCTTTTCTCACCTCATCGATTACAATCTACTACTTGTATTTTTCAATTGAAACTTGAAAAAGGATCTTCGAAGATCAAAAGACATTCTTCATTACAAACATTGTACTTTCTGCAAATTCCACCTAATGTATATCACTTAACTTCATCTTCCACTGTTACAGGCAATCTTGTTTATTCAATATTATTATCAATAACCTTTCCCATGTAAACTACTACTAATGAATTTCCACAATTAATTTACATATTTCAAATATTAATAATACTTCTACATCACTTTAGCAAAAAATACTTTCAAATATGGAATGACAACCATGAGGTTATTCACAATGTCATATCATTTATTTCAACTCTTCCATTATAATCTACTAGTATTTTTTAATAATACCATAAATATGTAACATATGGAAAAACAAAATCTCCAAATACAAAAAAAAAAAACCTTAAAATAATGTACAAAAACATGTTCACATAAACAACAACTACTACATTGATGATGGATAACTTCTACATGACATTAACTATAACTCATTATCATCCACCCTTGCTTTCAAGAATGTCCATTCACATGTTGCTATTCTTCCACACACTACTATTACTTACAAAATGTCCATATTCAAAACACACATAACTAATACTTTCAATTGTAACTCAATATCATCCACCCTTGCTTTCAACAATGTCCATTCACATGTCACAATTCTTCTACACACTACTTTTATTTACAAAATATCCATATTCAGTATACACATAACTAACAATTTCAATTGCAACTCACTATCATCCACCCTTGCTTTCAACAATGTCCATTCACATATCGCTATTCTTCCACACTCTATACCTTACAAGGTTTCTTTTGTAACATCAATTAGAAATACTAATTTAAAAATTATGATAACATATACTTTTTATATACTAAAATATTTCTAAACTATCTCTTTTGTATTTATATAACTAAATAAAACCATATATCTAAATAAAAAAACTTTAGTAAAACTATATACCCAAATAAAAAAAGTTCTTAAAATGTGTGGAATTCTTATATGATATTGATGTTAATGAGGTTAGTCTTTGAGGTTTTTTTAATTAAGTTTCTTTTTCTCTCTTTTTTTTAATATATTTTTATAATTATTCATAACCCGAATAAATATGTTTTTTAGTAATTTAAAAAATAGTTTTTTTTTTACCATTATTCATAATTGTGGATGATTTTTTAGGAAATAAGTTGTGTTTAAGTTTGAAACGTTTTTTAAATTTTTGGTAGACACAATCTATTAATTTAAAGTTTAAAATAGAAAGAAAAATAATAATCAAAATAATTAAATTTATTTTATTTATTAGTTCAAATCAATAAATTAATGTATTTTTTGAAAAACAAAACAAAAGTTAAATATTAATAAATAAATTCTAGTAAAAAGTAAAATAATAATAAAGTAAGTCAAATGGGAAAAAGGTTAAACACAATTATAATAATGAAAAAAAAAATTATGTAAAAGAATTTGTCTGGGACTACATCTTCATCATATCTAATATATTATTCTAATCGAGATAAAAAATTTAATAAGAAATAAATTGTGTTTAAGTTTGAGACGTTTTTTAAATTTTTGATAGACACAACCCATTAGTTTAAAGTTTAAAATAGAAAGAAAAGTAATCATCAAAGTAATTAAATTAATATTATTTATCAGTTTAAATCAATAAATTAATGTATTTTTTGAAAAACAAAACAAAAGCTAAATATTAATAAATAAATTCTAGTAAAAAGTAAAATAATAATAGAGTAAGTCAAATATGGAAAAGGTTAAATACAATTATAAGAATCATAAAAAGAATTATGTAAAAGAATTTGTCTGGGACTACATCTTCATCATATCTAATATATTATTCTAATCGAGATAAAGAATTTAATAGGAAATAAGTTGTGTTTAAGTTTGACACGTTTTTTAAATTTTTGGTAGACACAACACATTAGTTTAAAGTTTAAAATAGAAAGAAAAGTAATCATCAAAGTAATTAAATTAATATTATTTATTAGTTCAAATCAATAAATTAATGTATTTTTTGAAAAACAAAACAAAACTTAAATATTAATAAATAAATTCTCGTAAAAAGTAAAATAATAATAAGGTAAGTAAAATGTGAAAAAGGTTAGACACAATTATAATAATGATAAAAAAGAATTATGTAAAAGAATTTGTCTCGGACTACATCTTCATCATATCTAATATATTATTCTAATCGAGAAAAAGAATTTAACTGGTGACTTCACATCAAAAAATGTCTGAACAAAATACGCAATAACTACTTATCCAAAACCGGTAAACATTATTTTTTACATATTTAAATAATACACAAATTATTTTAAATATCTATTAAAAATTATTTACATTTTTTCAATCTCTTATATATCATACATAAAATTTAGATATTCAAATCTAATATATAGATTAATTAATTAATTAAATATAGTAATTTAAATACGTGATTTATTATACAAAATTAAAATAGCATAATTGAAAAACTTTTTAAAATAAAATTTAAAGCAGCTTACTTTCAAAAAGATATATATTTAATTATAATTTTTATGAGATTATAATTAAAATATAAAAGATTTTGTGTGAGACAGGGCTTGACCATATCATGCGAATCGGGAATGGAGAGGTTATCGGGTTGGGAATTGAGTTGTTGACGGATCATTATTCCAAAAAAGGTTCAATGCTTTTTTTGACTTGGTCATCCTCAAAATAACAGAAACTAAAGGGAACTATCCGGTAAGTAGGTTACGCAACCTGTTCTATATCTCCTTATATATTGGAACTTGTAATGACCTCGGTAATTAATAAAATTATTTCTCTGTTTTTAAAAAAAAACATATATATATGTTATTGGGATAAAGATTATTATTACTTTGTGTAATAAAACTTGAGCATGAATAAAAGAAAATTACATTCAGTAACTTCTAGCAAAGGAAGTTATTTTCTTAATGATAATGTTTCTTTTCTTAAAAAAAAAAACAGTTGTCAAGAAGGGGGAGACCCCTAACTGTTTTACTCCTTCCTTAGAAAGGATGGGAAATGCGGGCTGTTTGGAAACAGACGGGAGAAAAGGAAAAACAGGCATGTTACGTCTGGTAGCGATCAGATAACATGGCACATGCTGTGCATTAAAGAAATTGTTGAAGGCAGTGGTCTGGCAATGAGCTTGGGGGGAGACATAATTCTAGCAATTAGTCTCATGGTTGGGAGGATCGACAAGCAAGGGACAGTTCCCTGTTTCTAAACCTGGAAAGGTGTGGAGGCCTAAGGACAAATTTCTCAGGTAAGTATGACTGTGGAATTTGTACATTTACTATGCTTGTATCGTTTAGTTAAGTGAGCAAAAGACTTAACAATATTCTATGATATAAACAAGGAAAAGAATGAACTCAGGAACTACTGCATTAAGGCCAAACAATGTAGAATGATCTTAATTATTCGCTAGCCAGAGGTAGCTCCTCAGTAATAGGAGGGTAACCAACAGGCTGTAAGCGAAGCGACAAATAACAGTAAAAACATTTATGACAAATAACAGTAAAAACATTTATGAAGAATATCGATGGTCTCAAATGGAGCTAAATAAGAGAACATGCCAGACTGTTTAATAACTCAACATACAGAGTAGGAAAACTGTAACTGAAAGACAGAAGGAAACCCTTATTTCATAAATGCAGCCGTGAACAAGAACTTTAGTAAAATTTCTCAAGATAAGTAACTCATATAGTAAAACTTGAAGTTATATGTTACAGAATGGTATTATGCTGCAAATTTCTGTGACAGAGATGCTCGAATATCATGATTAAAATCTAAATGCCGTAAGAATCGTGAAACATTAGCATTCATCCCACGCGAGGGTGGTTTCCTCAAATACCGTTAACCAAAAAAAGAAACAACGATAACTCAGAATATTATAAGAGATCCATACTCGGGTATTAGTAAAACCCAGAAAAACCAACTGTTGGTAAATGAATGCAAAGGAGCCTGTAGTGAAATAATCACCAAAAAAATACCATGCATGTGTGCATTAACCAAGCACGTATAAATTACAGAATAACCACTCAGAAAATGATAGCTAACATTACGAGAAATCAACCCTTTGTTGGGTGAATCAAAACTGTGCCGAGCCTCTGAGGGCGAACCCATGAGAATACAATCTACGAGTTCATAACCTAGCTCGAAATTAAACTACAAAGATGGAAGCACTTCTAAAAACACATGGAAAGAAATGGCAATGCGCCCATAAAACAAGTTTATATATATAATGGAAAACTTGGAAGTGGGTACAATTCGATATCAAGACAAAACCAAAATCTTAATACTAATTTATCAGCCTGTACATTGTGACTCGCTTAAGGGCGGTCAATGTCATATATCATTCACAACCCATGGATGAAAGTCCATGAGCAACAAGGGAAATGTAGCAATATCCAAACAATTAAACACAAGAAACCCAGGACGGGAATAAATTGCTGTAACCACGGCAGAATTACTGAGGGCTTCAACAGCAAATGGAGGAACCTGCCAGCAAACGGCGAGGTCAACTTGGGAACCGGCACCTTGATGCATAGTTGAATGACCGAATAAAACAAATCGACTCACCTGGAAGCAACGAGCCAGAAGGATTGGTTATCACTTTTCCATCATGGCTACGAGTAACCAATCTGTAATAAGATAAACAGACCCGTTAGCAAGCTTGGGTTATCCTAAAAGAAAATAATCTGTAAACAAACAAAAAGAAAACCAGAGGTCGCCGGTATCGGCCATACCTCAGCTCGAGCCTGAAGGAACGGGTGATACAACCTAGAACAACGCACGGAGGGGGACGAGCCGACAAACACCAAACGAACATAAGGCCTGCGTCGGGCAGCTGAGGAGTCACTGCCATTGCCATGGACACATATAACGCTAAATAGTCAATAAGCGATAGACTGTATCCCTGTAAAGAGCATGGATATATATATAACGCTAAATAGTCAATAAGCGATAGACTGTATACCTGTAAAGAGCATGGATATATATATATATATATAGATAATGCTAAATAGTCAATAAGCAATAGACTGTATACCTGCATCAGAGCATGGATAGATAATAAAGTGATAGACTATATACCTATATCAAAGCCTGGATATAATGCTAAATAACAACAGAGCGAAAGACTGTATACCTTTATAAGAACATTTCGACAGAGTAACAGAGGGTTCCAGCTCGGTAAAACCCAGAGGCAAGTCGAAAGACGCCTGTAGAAGCCGCGGTGGAAATGCCAAATGCATCCTCTGGCAGCAGGGTATACCCCACGGATGTCAAACCCTAACTCAATAAACCTTGAAGAGCGGGATTAGCTCTCCATCGTTCGATGGACAAGAGCTCCCTCATCACCATTGGATCTCGTCTCCAGATCCCAAAGTGCAGATCTCGGATCAGAATAGTAAAGAGCAGTCACAGTCGCAAGCGCGCATGGATAAGTAAGCGCGGTAGGTGAGCCACATGGCAAACTGTGGCAGTTTGACATTAAAAGCCTTAAAATTAAAATTATAAACCATGTACTTCTAGGATGATTTGGTACACCTTCTGCACGATATCATGGGGTATTGTATTAATGCAAGTCAATTATACCATTAACCTCATATAGCTTTACACATATTCATTGGGAAGTAAACCTTATAAAAAAAAAAATTATTTGTGTGTATACGGGATATTGTGGTAAGAGTTGTGACATATGGTATCAGAGCCTAGTTACAAAACTGAGGCCTCTGGGAAAACAAAACAATATAAATGCAAAAATTTGATGAATAATAGTAATGTGCATGTGAAAGTATCAGAGATAGAAATAATATATATAATTATTGCCATTGACATGCTAATGTTCGTTATTCTGCTACTTAAATTATGAACAAGCTCAGGAACAGAAGCCAAGTAATTACAACATGAGAAGAGCAGATAGTACATCTCATAGGTACACAGTGGGACAAGGGACCCATGATCCAGAAATTAAACCAGAACTATGGGTACAACTCGGGGAAGAAGACAGAGTTACTAATCAAGCAATCTTGGAAACAGTGCAAGAAATTAAGAGGGAAACGGCTCGATTCCGAGAAGACAATGCACGACTGACAATAGAACAGGCAAGGATTTTAAAAAGTATGTCTGAGAGACAAAATCAACTGCCAATTAATCCTAGTGCAGAACAACAGTGGATGTTAGAGGAACAAAATCATCATATACCACCTGAGAGATCTGAAGAACAAGAGGAGTGTTATGATAATGCATTGGAGCAGCAAACCTCAAAGAGACAAAGGATGGAGTTAGAAGGAGAATTCCACAAGATTAAGCCACCACATTTTGACGGAGAACAAGAAGAAGTGGCAGAAGCATGGTTTATTAATATGAATAAATATTTTCAACTGTATGAGTACGACCATAACCTTAAAGCCCAGTTGGCTATCTTCCAACTGCAAGGGAAGGCCACCTTATGGTGGGAGGAAGTCAAGATAGTGAAGGGAGTGACAGAACAAACGATCACTTGGAAAAATTTCCAACGGTACTTTAAGGAAAGATATTTAACTGAACGTTTTTATGATGAAAAAGCGCGAGAGTTCCATGATCTGTGGTTGGGACAACAGACGATGGATGAATTTATTACTCGCTTCACCTCCTTGCTCCGTTATGTGCCATATATAAGGGAAGAAAAAGCAAAAGTGCAAAGTTTTGTTAGCAGCATGCCCCCATACATGCGGGAAAGGATTGAATTCAATAATCCTAAGTCAATGGATGAGGTCATTCGTAAAGCCAAAATTTGTTATCAACAAAGCAAGCAAAAAGGAGAGACTGCTAGCAAGAAATGGAATGAAAGGAAAGGCTTCAAGTCAAATGGTCTAAATAAAGGTAGTCGCAGTGGCAAAGGATTTGGCAAGGGACCAAATAATAGAAATGTAACCAGAACTGCAACCAAGTTTAAGACATCAAATGAACCAAAAATCAATGAACAGCATGTAAGAATGGACAGTGAGGGGACGGCCAGACCCCAGGTACAGTGCTGGGGTTGTGGGG
>APFE031702658.1:0-12191 GCA_000404065.3 Pinus taeda
AAAAAATTATATGTAAATTTAACTTTATTACCATAATTTATACTTTATCTTTTACTATTTCAAATATGAACAATTTTTTTTAATTAAAACGTGTAACATAAATTTCTTAAAGGCCTTTACAATGAGGTAATAAACTACTTGTATATTGGAATGTGCATACTTTATTTGTCCATGAGCATTTCTAAAGCATGATTACGCTGCTAAATAACATGTGTTTACTTTCCCATCGGTTTAATCACTATGTTAAACTATGTTTACCTAAAAAGCTTTATTTCTGTGTACCATGGACCAGCTTTATTTCTGTGTACCATGGACCAGTTATTCTGATTCTGATTCAGTTAACTTGGGGTTATGAATGAAGTTAATAAATTTATTAATTATTAATATTCGTTACTTCACAATGTCGCATTGCTCCATCCAAGTAAACGTACCTTCCTCGTCATCATTCACTTTCTGATAAGCACAGGCTATGTGGTCGCCGCAGCCACTCTGGAAACTGCACCAACGCGTTGTCCATTCGCTTAAGGATGTCCAATTAGCGCACCTCCGATCAAACACACCTTCCTCGTCGGTCTTCTCTATTGGATAAGGAGAGGCCATGCAGGCGCACCGGCCATTTGGAAACCGCTCACGCGTGAACGCTGTTTCCACACGGTATAGCGTGTTTAATATTCAACTCTGGCTATATATATACCGGACTAATTCCCTAACATTACTTCATGTAATCTAATCTGCTCAGCAATTTGAGTATTGTAAGCGGGTAAAAGTCATTGTCTGCATTTTCTTACATTCCATCGGGATCTAATTATTCAAATCTGTATATAAGTGGTTTTCGAATTTCCTTTCAAACCGTTGTAATTGAAATCAATTTCGGAAAGGATGTCTGAGAATAAACACCATCACTTCTACCATCACAATAACCAGAACGCCAACTCGGAAGCGACGCCGTACGAGAAAGCGATAAAGGAGGAGAAGCACCATAAGCGAATGGAGCATTTAGGTGAACTGGGAGCAGTCGCTGCTGGAACGTTTGCACTGGTACTATATATATATCTCTTATTCTGTAATTTTTAGTAAGTTGATAAACTAAATCAACTTTATAGAGTTTACCTATACAATTATAGGATTACTAATTCTCTCATTGGGTATGCAGTACGAGAAACATAAAGCAAAGAAGGATCCAGAGAACGCGCACAGGCACAAGATTGAGGAGGAGATTGCAGCAACAGCTGCAGTGGGAGCTGGGGGCTATGCCTTCCACGAGCATCACAAAAAGAAGGCAGCCAAAAAGGAAGTAAAAGATCACCATTTCTAGCCACCTGCGCCCCGTACCTATGCTTTAAAACGGTTTTCATTCTTTCGCTGAAAAAGTCATCCGTCATGTTGACACTGGCTTCAGCTTCATTCCTTCATTGTATCTCTTTATGATCCTAATAAGCATTTTAACGTAAATACTTAATAGTATTGTGATGCTGTTATTGTTATTACTATTTGTATGGTGATTCTTAGTCCACCAACACCTCAATTCCAATTCCATACCTGCAAAATTGTCATAGCTTAAAAGAGTGATTTAACATACTAGTCAACCTAATTATACCATTGGGAATGAAAGATACCTCTTAATATCCTTCGGCTTTAGAAAAATAGTTTTTCTTGTGTATCTAAATGCATTTATAATTAAAAATTAATTTGAATGTGTCTTTTATAATTGACTATACATGTATAATGATGAAAATTAGATTCCACTACTTCAAAAAAAAATACTTTATAAAAAGTACATATCTCCAAAACTTGATTTTGCAAATGGATTTATAAAATGATTGGCCATTTATCAAATGCCTAGATGTTCATTAACATTCCTCACTTCCCCATGACAAGTGGCTTAGCTCTTATGAATGTGGACTACTGAAATTCCCTCTCATTCTCATTCTCATTCTCCTCCACTCTTGGAATAAAAAAATCCAAAAAATCTTATACCCCATTTATGCCCCATCATCAAAGCCCTTAATTCACTAATCTATTTCAACTTCAATTCTTCAATTCTTCCTTTAGATGTTTGGCTTCTTGGAGTAAGATTTGGGTAGAGAATATTAGGGTTTTTAGACCAGGTAACTTTCGCATTTATGGTGAGGGTTTGGGAGGAGCTTCTGCTTCGGACTAAGAGTGGTGGAACTTTCGGTAAGATCCAGTGATACCAATGGAATGATTATGGTGACAACAATAAAAAAATTCTCGTAAATTTTGGGATTTTGTAACAACAATTGAATGATTTCAGATTGTGCTATTGGTAAGGTTTTGTGTCATCCTTAATTCTTTTTTTTTTTTTAACAATTGTACCATTTTTTTAACTTAAGAAAGGATGATTTTCTAGAAATTATCTCTCCATTCTAATCCGTCCCATGGATTTGTTTCATTTTAAATAATGTGTTAGCCTAAGAGCCTAAGCTTTTAGAATAATTTGATTTTTGATGTTACACATAAAATAAGTTGTGAAATATAATTGGCTTGCAAATCACCCACAATTTGAAATAGGGAATTACATCAACCTGGACATGACTAGAAGCAAGGAATTGCATCAACTTATTTGGATAAGACAATAAGTATAATTAGTACTCCAATAAACTCACTAACCACTTATCACTTAATCAAAAAAATAAACCTTCACCACTCATCCAAGAAGCTTGCTTTTTGCATCACTAGAGCTCAAGACTACAAATATCAAGATGCGTACAATGTAGCTAGCAATAAATGAAGAACTCGAGCCCGTTCCTTTGGAATCATATTCCATAACTAATAACTTAGTTGATAATCGTATGTGCTTACTTGATTGACTATATTCTTGATAAGAAATAATTCCTTTGGAATCATATTCCATAACTAATAACTTAGTTGATAATCGTATGTGCTCACTTGATTGACTATATTCTTGACAGGAAATAAGTAATGTTGAAGCTTGCTTATGAATGTTTTTTCTTAAATATTTTTTTCTTCATATTGAGCATCTTCATTTACTAATATGCTTCCTTGTATAATAAGTAATTCACTAATTTACTAATATGCTTATTTTAAAGTTTAACACTTTTTTAGGTATATGTTTGTTTGTCAAAATCTAACAAAGATTTTTTGGAATCACAAGTTTAAGTAATGTAATCTCTATAGCATTAAAAAATAAAATTTAAACAAGGAAAAATTACACATTATTTTTTGCACTCCAAATTGTGTTTGCAAGTGAACAAATTTGGTTCCTCGAAGCTCACGTTAGATCCCTACTTATGATGGATCTATGTTGGTGTATTTAAAATAATTTTTTATTAATGTTAAGCATAACATTAGAATTGTTAGTAGTATTGATGTTAAGCATAACATTTAATAATGACAATAATATTACCAATAATACAATTATTATTAGCATTAACAATGTTAAGTTATTAACAATGATACATTAATTATAACATAAATACAATATTGATATGATTAATGTAATAATATTATTATATGTAACCAGTCATGTTATTATAACATGTAATAATTCATTTTAATTTAATGTAATAATGTTTTTATACTATTATAATGTTGTTGTTAAAGTTATTAAATATATTAGTAGTATTATTAATATTACTATTATTAATAACATTTAGGTCATAGTATTAACATTAATAATAATAATGTTAAAGATTATATTGTTATCAATACATATAAGTAATGAGGAAGGAAATTAATACTAACAAACCATCATCATTATCACTCATATTAATAATAAGATTAACAATGTTCTATTATTAATATTATTTTATTAATTATAACACACACATACACTTAATATTTTTAATATAATAATATTTGTGTAAGGATCATATTGTTATTATTAATGTTAATATCATTAACAATAATAATGTTAGTATAAATAAACTTAAAAGTGTTATATTTTCTTAATACCCAATAAATTTATTTGTAATTTTCCAAGGGTAAAAATCTAGAAATATAAACAACAAATGTTCTAGAAACTTAAATCACAAATGCACTGAGTTTTCTAACATGCACAAGAAAAGATAAATTAGAACACAAACACATCAATACATAAAAATACAGGATATACCTAGGACACCCCAACTCCAGGAAACCTGCAACGTTGTGTGTATTCTATTATTCTAATCTGCAACAAAGGATTTTCATCTAAGAATTACAAGGGAAAAATTCCTAGTTTACCAGAAGTAAAATACTCGTCCACTCTTTAGCTAAATCAATTCCCTTCGTGGCTATTGGATCTACAAAATTCTCAAACAAACCAACAATTTGATCCACACATGCAAGCACACTTTCTCTCTCCTACATGCACATGTGAATGGACCTTTGCAGTTAGGTGTGGATGCTCGAATCTCACTCGATTTATTCTTTTCAAATGTTGAGGTCTACAATCTGCCAAAACTCTCGCTCTTCCTTCGCTTCGCTTTCACACCTACTTGTGCTCAACTGAATTGCCACCAACTCCCATGCACCTATGTCACAACTCTCTAATCTCACTGCCTGATTCACACCCTCATTTTCTAGTAAATTTTGTGGTTGTATCAAACATAAAATCTCTGCAAAGGTTGCTATGTGGTCCTTCTTGTACCCTTTCTTTCTCTTATTGAATTTAGTAGTATAATGCCCAAACTAGTGGCACGAGAAATACTTGATGTTGTAGTGATATTTGTTCTTATTCTCTCCCTTGGAACCCAACTCCCCACCAACATTACTCTTTTTATCCTTATACTTGGTCCCTCTCCGGCCTAAAGTGAAAATTTCTTGATCTTCCTTCCTTTTAACATGAGATGCAACTTGATTTTATCTACAAACCTCCCCTTGGAAATAGTAAACCCACAAATTTTTCCAATCTAGAAAGTTTTCTCAAGCACATATCTCAAATGTGAAGGCCTCCCATGATTTGGTGAAACCCAAAACAACAAAATTCACTAGTTCCATTTCTTGAACTGCCTCACCCCCATTAGACAACTTTTCCCTTACTTTGGGAAACTTGTTAAGGCAAGAAACCACTGAATCTAACTTAGACATTTTAATTCTCTTGAGCTTTTCATTCATTACCAGCTTTCTGGCCTCACTTGAACCTTTATAAAGAATTATTATTATAGTCCACATTTATTTGGATTTCTTCTTCCCAATTAGGTGAGGAATAATGTGGTCTTTGACTCCTTCAAGGATAGTAATTTTTTCCTCAGAATCCATTTCATTATGCTGAGCCAACTACTGAGGATCTATTGGTGTGGTTGGGATATTATCAACAAAATACCAAGCCCCTTATTCCTGCAGCACCACTTCTATCCTTTCATTCCACAAATGAAAGTTAGATGCATCATTAAATTGGTCTTCAAATATGAGACCCAGATATGCCATACTATCGAATTACATTGTTAAATACAAATCACACTAGTAGATTCAATGCACACTACTCAAAACCCTAACAACTAAATCGATATGATAACTTGCTTCCTATGAATCACATAATTTTCTCTTGAAGATGAAATATGTTCATGTTCCTCAATCAAAAACTAAGCTCTCATACCATTTTAGATTTCCTTAAAACTCGGTGAACTCATTTGTAATTTTCTAGAGGAAAAAACCAAGAGATATAAACCAGTGATATCATGGAAACTTAAATCACAAACACACTGAGCTTTGTAACATGCATAATGGAAGATAAATCATAAGACAAATGTGACAACACATAACACAAGATATACCCAGGGAACACCAACTCTTGGGAGAACCTGCAACATTGTGTGTATTTTATTATTCTTCCGCAATAACAAATTTTCTTTAGATAATTACAACAAGGGAAAAATTTCCAGTATGTCATAAGTGAAATACTCATCTACTCTCTAACTAAATCGATTCCCTTCCTATGCACTAGATCTGTGAAATTCCAACACAAACCAACAATTCAACCAACCTTAGTCGTTTCTCTTGAAAAGAAATAAAAGCATCATTTTCAACCATATTCAATCATAGGCATTATATTCAACATTCCAAAGTCAACAAGGGAATAGATGTTAATATAGTCATTAAAGTTAATATATAAGCTAAATAACGATTTGTGTTTATGTGATTATAGATAATTGAAAACAATTCTAGACCTACAAAAGTGTTCTTGAGCCATGGCATTGGGAATAACTCCCTTGAGTTACTGGTCATATCTTAAATGAGTGATTTAACATAGTAGTTAAGCTACTCTTCAGTATTTTATTTAAATTTTTTTACACCACGACAATGGGGTGTTGTGAGCTTTGCATCTTTTGTTTACATATGTACTATATAAGGTCGGCCATTTGTAATTACAATTTATTGGAATTTCAAAATAAGGCGTAATTAGAATCGTATTTTTCAAATTGTCATTTTATCATTTAATGTGTCTTGAAAATCAATGTACCATAAAATTTCTAGCTTTGATTGCGTGTTAATATTTTTTATTAATTTTATTTAAATTTTGGTAAATAATTATATGAAAATGTAATTTTGAATTATTGAAACTGTATGATTTTAATTAAAGAGAAGTTTTTGAAACAAAATTTAAAATATAAAAGTTAATTATTTAAGTTTTAAAAATTACAACTTTATCTATTATTATATAACAACATTCTAATAATTTTCCAAATTTCTTCTCTATTTAATTATTAATTATAAGAAAAATAAATAATGATGGACCCTCTATTGGAAATTCACACATTAATCCTTTTCTTAATTATAGATTCCAATTATATGATTGGTATTGAAAGATGTTGACATATTCTCGTAATGTCCTATAGATGGATTCAGGGATTTTCAAATAATAACTTCCTTGTATATCTAAATATTATGCTTAAGCAATATTTAAATCAAATATTAACTAAGTATAATGTAGATTAATGAAAATTAGATTTACATACATTGAAAAAAATACCTTGTAAAAGGTACATATCTTTGTAACTTGACATTGGAAAAGGTGCATATGGTTATGAAATGTTTGGCCATTTATCAAATGCCTATAAGTTCATGCACATTCCTCATTTCCCCGTGGTAGCTCATTCACACTCTTCACTGTAGTGCGTAGTAGAGTAACTACCTAGGGTTCCACCTTTGTTAGTCTCCTTGATGAAAGAGAAGATTTTCTTTATTCATCCACCTTAATGTTTTGTTGCATCTATGTATTTAATATGGTAGTTTTTTAATAAAGGGTATTTTTTACTATACTATATTTTTATAAAAACTTACGATGATTAACAATTAATGAGAATTATGAAACACCTATTCTCATTCACCTTTACTCGTCCTGGTGTCATGGTTATTAGCATGGTTCCTGGACTTCCAAAACACACTCATATTAGCATTCTCATCCATTGGTAGCATAAACAAATCCAAAAAAATTGAAAACCTATTCATGCCCATTCATCAAAGCCTGAATTCATTACTCTGTTTCAAATTCAATTCCTCTTTCACATATTCAGGTTCTTGGAGCATGATTTTAGATTTGGGTGGAGAACATTAAGGTTTCTAGCATTGGAAACTCTAGCATTTATGGCTAGGGCTTGAGAAGTGGAGCAGTTGGTTAACTTCTCCTTGGGACTAAGCAATTAAACTTCTGCTTTACACTGAGTAGTGAAGCGCCAACACTAGGATCTAGTGAAAACAATCGAATGACTTTGGTAATTTTTGGGATTCTGTCACAACAATGTAATGATTTCATATTCTTCTATTAGTATGTTTTTTTGTCATTCTTTTATTAAATTCTTGTTAACAATTGTGCCCTTCTTTTAACTTAGGCAAGGATACTTTTCTATAAATTATCTATCCATTCTAATCCATACTACGAATTTGTTTCATTTTATATAATGTGTTACATCGGAGATGTGAGAATTAGATTCTATAATAACTTGATTTTTGTTGTCCCAAATAATATGTATTATGAAATCTCTCATGATTGGAAGCAAGGAATTGCATCAACCTCTTTGGATGTGAGTGAAAGCAAGGAAATAAATCAACTTATTTTGAAATGACAATAAGTATAATCAGTACACCAAAGTATCTCACATAACACTTATCGCTTAATGAAAAAAATAAAACCAAGCATCAATGTTTTTGGCTCATCCAAAAATCATGGTTTTTGACATCACCAAAGTCCATGACTTCATATACGAAGATGAATACAACTTAGCAAGAAATACATGTAGAATTTGTTCATGATAATCGTCTTCGAGCTCATCCCTTTGTAACCATATTATATAGCTAAATTTATAATTGTATGTGGTTACTTGATCGACTATATTCTTGAACCTTCCATGTGTATTTAAACATTGACTGTTGAGTTTCACCATTACAACTTCTTTTTTCATAAATTGAATTTATCCACTCTCTCAACCATTTTAACAAATTTAACAATGTATCTATCCATGAGAAAACATACAGCTTATTCTTGTTTCATGTGAAACATCTATTTATTTCCAAAGGAAACTAACTAAATCTTGCATGGAAATATAAACACATTTATTTTCCAAGAGATCAAACACATAACAATTATTCTTTCATGCATGAGCAAAAACACTTTCTTCTTACCAAAATATCTAGCCCAATAACTATACAAAATCTTCTCCCAAAAAAAAACTAATACCATAGCTAATCCTTTTAGTGGTGCAAATGCATATTATTCTTCCCAAAATAAGCCTAGTACAATCAATATTATGTGATTGCTACTTCCGTTTCGCCGGAAATCAAATACCAAAACTATATTTTTCCATGCATGCAAGTGTATACCTAAAGATTCCTCCAAAAGAATATTAACACAATAAAGAATATATTTACCAATTTCAAGGATATAATTCCATAATATATACAAGGACGTGCTTTTATTTTCTCTTCTTTTTTAAGAGTTCTAACAAACAAAAAAAAAATACTTCACTGTATACAAATATATATATTTATTTTCCAAGGATTATTATTTTTCCAAAAGTTAGATAACTCACTAGCTAATATGCATGCAATACAAAATGTTTTCCTATCATTTCACACATCAAACAAATTTGCCATATTTCATCAAGAAATAGCATGAATAACAAATCATTCTCAAATAAATCAACACATGGTATTTTATGCAAAGGTTTTATGTGAACTCTCTCTCAAAAATGTTACTCAAATATTCATCTCGAGTAGATCAAATATACTAGGTACTATTCATATGCACATAAGCACATATTTACTTTAAGAGTCCAATATTTCTCTTTAAAAATTTAATGCATATGTGCCATGAGAACATCCTTGATAATATTTTAAATGAAATAACTTAATTCCTTTTCAAGAATTACTAACATAATTATTATATTTTTGTGCATGTGAATAACTCACTTCTTTTCAATAAATATCAACATAATTGTTCTATTTATGTGCATGTGAATAACATATTTATTTTTAAGAAATATAAAACTTAACAGATATTTATTTTTTCATGAAATTAAGTTATTTCTTTTCAAGAAAATTAACACAATATCTATCTCTGTATGTACATAACAACTATTCTTATTGTGCTGACAAATCAAATGACAACACTATTTTTAATGTTTTAGTCATTAAATTTGGGAGTGGTTTATGAACAACTGGAAGAGAATTTTTGAAAACCAAACATAGTTTTTGTTGGCAATGGGTGCATTAGAGAAACCATCTCTAAGTTTTTACACAGGTGTCACGGTTAGGAATATTCAAATGAATCTTTGAAGGCCATTTTTTCCAGATGTAAATATTACATAATATTTCTATTTTTTCTATAAACTTTTGACACCATTTTCTAGAGGCAGCAAATGAATTTTTCAAATATGAAATATGTGTCTGGCAAGAAAGGTCTCATTTACAAACACATCTTTATGTTTTTACACACCTATCAAAATCTAGGATATACGAAGACATATTTGGACCCTATTTTCTAATAAATCATGCAATTCACACAATTATTTATCCACAAAAATATTTTAAGAATTCAATGCACATGAAATATTTTAAGAATTGAATGACAAATACACTTACTCCTACATGCATGGAAGTCCATGGATGTTTCCCCAAGAAAAGAATCTCGACTCTTTATCATATGAATTTTTTTCAAGGAAATAAATTTGATTCTTATTTCTTCATGCACCATATGCAAACACAGTAAACTTCAAATAACATAGTTACTTGTCTTTTAATGCATGCTTGGAATCCCATTTTAAGAGTTGAATGATAAAAACACTTACTCCTATATGCATGGAATTCCATGGATGTTTTCCCAAGAAAATAATCTCGACTCTTTATCATATGATTTTTTTTCAAGTAAATAAATTTGATCCTTATTTCTTCATGCACCATACACAAACACAACGATTTTCAAATAACATAGTTACTTGTCTTTTAATGCATGCTTGGAATCCATCCTTATTCTCTCTTGGCTTCATTCTACATTTATTATGTCATTAGTTCTCATATTTTCCCACAGGCTTACAATAAGTAGAATTGAGAAAATGAAATAGCTTTTCTAAATTCTAAAAGAATTCCATAGATCACCCATAAATCACTTCATAAATCAGATTTTTCGTAAATCCTAAAATCACTCCATAAATTATCCATAAGTTATTGTAAATATTTTGTTAATAAAAGAAATTATTATTTGAGGTAATTATGCACTCAGAAAAGAGACTCGAGATAAGATTGTCAATTCTTCACTATTAGAATCTTTAAAGATTCTAGATAAGATTAAGTGTGGGAGGTAAATTCCATTAGAAATAGCTTAGCTAGAGAAAAATTCTAAGACTGGTTTCGTTTAAAGTATCATGGGTGAGAAAGGTCAGCTTTAAAAGTAAAAGCCTAGGAAAGAAAGCATTAAATCTTACGAAAGAGGGACGCCTCGGAATTGGAAACATTATCATGAAGAAGGGAATAAATAACCATTGAGGAGATCAACAAGAGGCTTTATATTATGGGAAAACAATCAAGCTCAGGGGAGAACTGGAGGTAGTTAGTGCTTGGGAGGACAATGTCTCCAGGTGCAGGTTTCTGTGCGGCTAATTTCTTAAAGTCTCTCATTTGGTTTATGATGATTTTAGATATAAATTAACTATTGTATATTACTATGTTGCGTATAATTATATATTAATAGTTTTAGTTTCCAATGCTGATGATGGATGGAAATTTACTTGTTGTAGATTAACATTTTTTGTATGAATATATGTTAATGACTATATATTGATATGCTGGTTATTGATTAAAACAAATTACTTTAGATTAAAATGTCGATGTGATTGTACATCAGGTACTGTAGAGCAACACCACTTTCACGCCATCCCCTCATCTAATATAATATGCTCAACATTCTAAGTATCGCAAGATGTTAAAAGTCAATATTTGCATTCACTACCATCTCATTGCGATCTAATTCAATTTTGTTTAATTATTTTAAGGGTATAAAAGTGATTTTTGAATTTCCTTCCAATTTGTTGTAATTGAAATTTTGGAAAGGATGTCTCCAAAGAAATATGAGCTTGGTCATCATTTCGACCATCGAAGAAGCAAGAGTGTACTTTAGAGGCGACAATATACGAGAAGGCGATGGAGGAGAAGCATCATAAGTGAATTGAGCATTTAGGGGAATTGGGAGGATTCGATGCCAATATGTTTCCACTGGTATCTCTTATTCTTTAATTTTAAATTTAATGGTGATGAGGTCAAACTTTTTCTAAAATTTAAAATGTATGAATCGATCTGTAAAATTTGAATTATCCTAATTTGCACCGGGTTGATAAACAAGGCCAACCAAAAAGATATATTTATTAGAAATATAACACTATAACTACTATTATTGAAGTACTAGTTATGTCATTTTGTACGCAGTAGAAGAAATACAGAGAAAAGAAGGATACAAAGAATGCCCACAAGGACAATATTGAAGACGAGATTAACTGGGGGCTTCACCTTCCATGAGAATCAAAGAACAAGGAAACTCTAAAAGAAGTAAAAGATCTTGACCTGTGACCAATAACTATTCTTTCTAAATAGTTTTCATTCTTTCACCAAAAACATCGTCGATCCTCCTGATATTGCATTCAAATTTACTTGTTTGTTGTATCACTTTATCTTCCTCATAAGCATTTTGATGTGAATATTTAATAATATTGTGTTTCTTTTAGTAGTCTTTGTATTGAGCA